>CAIGRP010131724.1:0-43859 GCA_903798385.1 Fraxinus cuspidata
TAAACTTTCGATGTGGGATTCCTTACCATATATCACACACTAAAATGGGCTTATCAACTTATGGGCCTATATTGGAGACTTTTCCAATTCACTCAAATTAATTGCAAAGGCTCATATCATTAAATAACACATTTAATGATTTCTCACACAATTAAATCCATTATTAGAAATTAATTCCAACACTTTCTTCATTGGGTTTAGAATTTGTTTCACTTGCCAAAAAATTTAAAAAAAAATTAAAAAACTTTATCATACCAAATAACATTCGTTTGACTTTGTTTTGTACGGAAATTGTCAATAAAAGTGATAAATTTTTTAATTGAAAAATGAAAACCCACTTAATAGGTGGGAAAACAATTTCAACAAAAAAGGGAAAAATGTGCACGTGTGAGAGAAAGTGAGAAAAAGTTTTCCATGGAAAGTTTATACAATCAAACAAGGCAAAACCTAGAAAATTGAAAAAGAATTCCTAGTTCCATGGAAAATGAATGGTATCAAACATGCCCTAATTTAACTAACATCTCACTATATAAACAAGTCTCTTTTCTTGTAAACTTTCGATGTGGGATTCCTTACCATATATAAGACACTAAAATGGGCTTATCAACTTATGGGCCTATATTGGAGACTTTTCCAATTCACCCAAATTAATTGCAAAGGCTCATATCATTAAATAACACATTTAATGATTTCTCACACAATTAAATCCATTATTAGAAATTAATTCCAACACTTTCATCATTGGGTTTAGAATTTGTTTCACTTGCCAAAAAATTAAAAAAAAAATTAAAAAACTTTATCATACCAAATAACATTCGTTTGACTTTGTTTTGTACGGAAATTGTCAATAAAAGTGATAAATTTTTTAATTGGAAAATGAAAACCCACTTAATAGGTGGGAAAACAATTTCAACAAAAAAAGGAAAAATGTGCACGTGTGAGAGAAAGTGAGAAAAAGTTTTCCATGGAAAATTTATACAATAAAACAAGGCAAAACCTAGAAAATTGAAAAAGAATTCCTAGTTCCATGGAAAATGAATGGTATCAAACATGCCCTAATTTAACTTCAATTGGATAACTCCTAATTCTACCATTATTTATTAACTGCAACATAATCGATTATTATTAGTGGTATTGGGCAAAGATGCCTTAATTGAAATCAAATTAAAGTGCATTTATCAAATTGAAATCAAATCAAAATATTTTTTCTCGATTGACATATATATGATTGAAATAGAATTCAAAATATCTTAAGTGAGAAGAATGAATAAAATGCTATTGAATATAAAATGATTCAATCTTAATCCATAACTATTAGTTAATCTACCAATGTAGATCTATAATCATTGATTTTAAAAAGGTTTTTAGTGGTAAATTAGTTTCATTTAAAGATATGATTAGTTGTCAAATTTATAGATAGGATCAAGTGTATCCTTTTTAAGTTTATTAAACTTAATGGATCAAACTTGATTATGTGTATGTCATTCCTTTTCCTTAGAAAAAAAAAGTAACTAAATATAATTTCTCCAAAATTAGATAATATCTTATTTTTAGCCTATTGGTCATGCCAATCATCCTTAGCCAAATTACATTGCAAAACATATTATATCCACATGTGTACGACTATTTCCCCCACAAATCCGTAAGCAATAATGTCTACATGTACTTTTTAGATTCAAGTTTGATCAACATGTTATCCAATAGGATTTAACTCTTCATACCCTCTCTAGGCTTAAGAGTTTGAATTTAAAGCATTAGCAATGTATAACTTGTATCCCATGTATCTTATTTTATGAGATAATTATCCTACATTATAAGCATTCGTATATGGAAGAAAATGAAATAATTAAATGGATTTCAAGTGATACCAACTCTTCAAATCACTATCCCAGGGTTAACGTAGTTGATATTTTTTATTTTTTTATTGCAGTGGAGGCACTGCCACACACACCAGCCAGCGCGCTCGCGCGCACTTATATATACCGTATACCTAGCAAAAACTCGATACAAGTTGAATAACAAAACTTAAAACACAATATTCTTCAACAAAAATAAACTTAAAAGTTACATGGTTTCTAACAGTAAAAAGAGCTGAAAATATAATCCTAATGAACTAAACAAAACCATTATTGCGAACTAGAAGAATCAAGAAAAATTGTTCAACCTTCTTTTGCGATCTTGACCTCTTCAACCATCTCATAATTGAGAGCGCTAGTCGGTTTTTCAGTCTCGTCAACAACATATTTTCTCCAAACAGGGTGTGCCTTCCATATTTCAGCCATTTCTTCAATTGGAATTCCTTTGGTCTCCGGCAAGAGTTTGTAAATGAAAATAGTCATTGCAAACACGAAAACAGCAAAAAATATGAAGAGACCAAACTTCATTGCACACATCATTTGTAAATAAATTTCAGCAATGAAAAATGTAAAGATCATATTAACTGCGACATTCACGCTCTGACCGGCCGATCGGACTTCAAGAGGCAAAATTTCACTTGGCACCAACCAACCAAGAGGCCCCCAAGACCAAGCAAATCCAGCAACATAAACGCATATGGCGACAACCACCAACGTTGCATACCATTGTTGCAATTCACTAGGATTCCCACTTAGTCCAAATTTAATTGCAATGCAAACTGTAATAATAATCTGCACCATATAAAGTATGTTAATTAAAAGCTGAAATAGATAAGAAATAAGGTTTTTTTTTTTTAGGTACCGTACCTGGCAAATTAACATTTGCAGTCCACCTTCAAGAAAGAGTCCCCTCCTTCCAAACCTGTCAACCGTGGCCATCGAAACAAGAGTAGATACACTGTTGACTACACCAGTAATTACAGAAGAAAATAAGGAAGCATTAGCTCCAAAACCAATGGTTTTGAACAGAACCGGGGCATAGAACATGAACACGTTCATTCCTGTGAGCTGTTGGAAGAATGGAATAAAAGTAACGAATACCAATTGAGGCCTGTATTTTCTAGATAAAAGTTTTGCCCATGGATGCTTTATCTTCTTTGATTCGATGCTTGCATTAATCAGATCATTGTATTCGTTATCAACATTGTCAACACCTCGGATTTTTTGAAGTCTTTTCTTTGCTTCTTCATTTTTACCACGCTCGATTAAAGAGTTTGGTGTGTCGGGAAGGCACAATGAACCGAGGACGAATATGATAGCAGGTACTCCTGCGCATCCCAAACTGTAACGCCATCCGTTGCCGCTCTTCATTGATGCTGTGAAGTAATTTATTACATAGGCTGCAAGAATACCAATTGTAATTGACAATTGGAAAACCATATTCAGCGCCCCACGATACTTGTAAGGAGCCATTTCCGAGAGGTATACAGGCACAGACTGATTAGCAAAACCAACACCCACACCGAGAAGAGCACGACCAACATAGAGCATTGTTGTATTTTGGGCGAGTCCGTTCACAATAGCGCCAACGAGAAAGAGAGCTCCGCCGAGAAGCATTGAGGGCCTCCGTCCCAACTTACGTGTTACTGTTGAAGCTACTAAGGATGCTACGAGAGCAGCCAAGTATAAGGATGATGTGAACATCGTCAGTTTTTGGCTGTTAAACTTGCAGTACTGATTTGTTCCTCCGATATTCAGTACCTCTTTCTTGAACACGTCCGGAAAGAATTTCTCCAAGAATGGAGGCATCGATGTAACGCCACCTGTACACATTCCATGAATGATCAAACCAAGAAACGACAATAATTCTTCAAGAATGTCGTGCAATGGAAGATTCATATATACCTGAAATACCGATGTCGTAACCAAAAATCAAACCTCCCGTGGCAGCAACAATACAAGTGATGAACACTCTGCCGGTGAACTTTCCAGGGTACCCCTTGTTCGCTGATGGCGCAATCATTCCTCCGCCAGCCATCGTTTTTGGATTTTGATTTTTCTTCGCTAGCTAAATCTAGGGTTTAGGCAAACAGAAATGTTAAACCTATAAACTGAACATATATATATACGTATGAGAAAGAAATTAGATTCCTAAGCAATATCTCTTTGAAGATTTTTAAAACTGTTTAACCTCTTAACCATCCATGCTTAAGATACACAAACAAAACTATTCTAAACGATAGATTTTCTCATTATCTATATATTAACTTGTTACTTTGGAATCCGTACATAAATCCATTAATTCTTTTATTATTATTATTATTATTATTATTGTTGTTGTTGTTGTTGTTGTTGTTGTTGTTATTATTATTATTATTACTACTGTTGCTACTACGTTAAGTTACAATTTTTTTTAATTTTAAAATATGGTTTTGGGTATTTTGTATTTGATTTTTTTATTTATTGCAAATATTAAATTTTGTGTTGTGTTATATAATTAAAATGTAATAATTTGCTTAGTTTAAATTAATCTCCGATCAACCATAATTTTTTTTTTAAAGATTTTTCTTATTAACCGGTAATTTATTTTTTTTAATTGTGACTCAGCTGTCCGAGTTTCACCCGATTAATTTTGATTGGCGGCCCTCCCCCTGGTTCGCCACCCAAATAAATCGGGATGTGATCACAACTTATAAAAATTTGGACCGAACATTTGGGAAGCGAATGTTCTTCATGTGGACGACGTGTTGATAGGACCCCCCAAAGGGACGACAAAGCGCATTATAACTTTGCCCTACAAGACATGTGTCTTCCAACATAAATGTTGTCTTCTAGCGCTTTGAGATTCGAACATCCGATACTCCGTACAGAACTCTCATATTTTACCACTATGTCATGCCTGTAGGTGTCATGCCTGTAGGTGCTGGTAATTGTTTCTTGTTAGGTGCTTATGATCATCTATGCTTAAATGTGACATTGTGTATTTAATTGAGGTTTTTAAAGATTTCTTGGAATTTAAAAAAAATTAGGTGTGTTGAATATAGGCTTTTTTAGACTTTCTAAAAACATTAGTGTGTTCAATTAGCTTTTTAGAAGTCCCTGTAAATTTTACGGTAATCAAATTATCTATAAATTTTGGAGTATTCAAATTACAAATGACGTTTAAAGACTTTTATAAAAGTCTCTAGGATACTAGCTTTTAAGCAAACACTACACAAATAAAATTTCAAAATTTATCTATTGTTCATTCCAAGATTTTGGGAGACTTTCACAAAAGGAAAAAAAGAAAAAAGAAAAATTATTACGTATTTTTTGTTTTTTTTCCAATATTTCTCATTTATTTTTTCTTATACGGACATTAGAGCCATGATTTTTTTTTTTTTATCAATTATGTTTGTTTCTATTTTTCTTTCTTTCTCTTTTATTATTTATCTCCATTTTCTATGAAAAAATAAATTGTAACCAAAGATTCTTATAATTTTTTTTGTTTTTCATCCATTTTTTATGAAAAAAATCTGTTTGTAATTAAATTTTAAGATTTTATACAAAAATAATAATTTATAATTAAATTCAAATATATTCCTTTTTTGTTTACTATTTAAAGGTATAACATATTAATAATACTGAATATGAAATTTTTTCTTCCTTTAAAAATATTTTTTTATTACAACGGGATGGGAAAGAAAATTGTGAAAACAACCATCTCGTATGTGAGAACTTCACACCGTTACATTAGACCCACGTGAATTTTGTTTTAAACGAAAAACTTTAATTAATTTCATACAAATGTATAGAAGTCCACGAAATTTACAAAATTCATCACTTAAATTTTTTTATCAAAATCTTCAAAAATCTCAATTGTATACACCCCCCGCCCCCCTCTCTAAAAGATAAATAATATTTTCTCACGATCTATCTTATGGGGTTGAAGAAACAAATAAAAGTGATCTTTATTATACATTTTTTGAGCACTTGTAAATTCTCACATAAATTCTTACCAAATAAATGCCTTTTAAAAAAAATAATTAATTCATAGTTTGATGAAGAAACAAATGAGAATTAGCAAATGAGTACTTCTATTTTAAGTCATTTGATAATTTATGAATTCTCGCAAATTTTCCTACCACATAAACGTGTTTCCAAAGAAATTTTTAATTATTTGATAAAATAATCGTAGAAGCAAACTATAGAAAAAAATTTAAGTAACGAGACTAAACATGTGAAGAAGTGTCTAGAAAACTATATATAGAATCGCTGGGTTTTCGCCAAACCATTTTTTAATTTAATTTTAACTTAAAGTTTTAATAGTCTTTTTAATCAAAAACATTGATTAAGCACTGGATAAATATATGAGTGAATATTTTCACACCATATTTTTTTTTACAAATGCATCACATGTAATTGTACTAAAAATCTCCCGCCTTTATTTGTTTGACTTCTTTGCTTTTGACCACTTTGATTTGTGTTGACTTTTCTTTTTACGTGGATTGCGACATGATACTTTAAGTGTAGTCTCGGTGGCGAGGGGCATAATACAATTTTATTGAAAAATGTGATGTTGAAATATAATCAAATCACTGTTCAAAAATTTATTTTGATACAAAAATGGACTCCAAACAGGGGCTTAATTTTGAAATATAAAAGGAGAGAACGATGTTTAGACTTTAGGGTAATGAATCCGAGTCATAAGAGAGAGGCATGGTACTCTTTCTGCATCTTCACACGTGTGCAATTAACACTCTTCAATGGCTAATACGTCCCACCCCCACCCTATCATCTCTCTTTTGTGGTTCAAGTTAACATTTCATGCAATAATTGTTTAAATGATCAATCAGTGATCCGGGTGCAGCAACATTTCTTTCATTCATACCACCTGTTGGAGTCTTCCTTCTTTATGGCTTCGCAGTAATTCTTTCTTTCTTTTTAAATTCATACTTATTTGTCGCTGCTCGACTGAAAAGATTTAACAAAAGGATTTTATTACTTGTGCATAAAAAATGTATATAATGAATTATATAGGCCCCGTTTGATTGACATTATTGTAGAATGAGAATGAAAAATAGAGCCGTTATTGGGTCTCACACAAGAGATAAAAATTTAAAATTGATGATTTGATGTGATGGATAAATTTCATTTTTATGAATTAGAAATGGCTACCAAACAGGGCCATAATATGAAGTGGAGGGAAAGATTGTATAAAAATATTGATTGTGTTGTAGAATGTAATTCATTATGTATATAAATTTTGGTATTATGTAATTCATTATATAAATTTTAATATACATATAACAAGATCATTAACATAATTAAATTTGTTACAATGATGTCTACACTTTCGTAGATGCAAATGCTTGCTTTTGATTTATTGCTAGACTAATAATTAAGAACTATTACGAGCATGTATACCTTCATGAATGTCGATCAATTCTTATTTTAACTATTATCTATGTCAATATATGTTTAATTTGTTTTGCCTGATTTATCGAAAATTTTATTTTTGCTATATTAATAATTTTTACTACGTTATAATTGACCAAGTTTAGATCTTTTGTTTGCACTTGCATCTTTATATTATTGTTATAAAG
Source organism: Fraxinus cuspidata (assembly GCA_903798385.1). Lineage (NCBI taxonomy): Eukaryota > Viridiplantae > Streptophyta > Magnoliopsida > Lamiales > Oleaceae > Fraxinus > Fraxinus cuspidata. The sequence goes on from CAIGRP010131724.1 coordinate 7,442, forward strand.
ATTCTAGTCTTACTTTAATTCAATTATTTCAATAATACCTTATTTTTTCATTTTTCAATATGTATTTAATTTATTTCACCATTGTGCTTTCATTAATATATGAATTCTATATTATTAATTTTCAATTAATTAACATTAATCTTTATTTACACATTTTAGTGTTATTAATTCTAATTATAAGTTAATTAGAATTTCACGTTCAAGAATATATTTTATTATTTACGTCCATGTATTCTAATTAACAACCAATTTTACTTAATTATAAATTAAATAAATGACTTAACATTCATTATCACGTATATAAATTCCCTTGATATTAATTATAAATTAATTAACATTCATGGATATTTAAGTATTACTTTTGCAGGACTTATAAAGCAGTTCATAATAACGTATAACGCACGTTCAACACGTTGATCAATAAAGAAAAAACCCAACAATAGCTAGAAAACCAGTAATTATGGAAGATATTAAGGAATCATTGTTCTCAAAACCAGTGACTTTGATTAAAACCGGCTCATGTAAGGGAATAGAAATATCAAACACCAATTGAGGTGTGTATTTTAAAGAAGTGAAGATTATTTCAGAAGTGCTACGAGTAGTCCAATTTACTTTACATCTCTCAATTAATTTTTCTATTTTAAGGGAAAAACAATTAAGAATGTTTATATTTAGCCCTTGTTTGGTCCGGACTAAAATTTGATTTTAATCCAAGTCAAAGTCAAACAATCAATATTAACCACATCTTTCATGGGTCCCACAACTTTTCAACCACACATTTCAAAAACTTCTATCAAAATCTACTAAAAATCTAATTTTAATCTCCATCAAACACATATGATTTTGTTCGAGTTAATAAAAGGCTGAGTAACTTCGAGCCTATAATATCAAGTCTACTTCCACACCACTATTTTGAGCCCCTGTTTGGTCCGGATTAAAATCTGATTTTAATCCAAGTCAAAGTCAAACAATTAATATTAACCACATCTTTTATAGGTTCCCACAACTCTTCAACCACGCATTTTAAAAACTTCTATCACATTCTATTAAAAATCTAATTTTAATCTCCGTCAAACATCCTCTTATAAGCTCTGTAATATTACATTATCATTTTCGATTATTAAATTATGATATGTCGAATGTACCAATGACTCAAATATATGTATTCTGATAATTTCAGTTTAAGTTTAACCGTCCAAAATCATGGGTACATTTATATTACTTCTGGTAGCTGAGGTCTAATTTATGGAAGAAAAAATTGAACCTCGTTGGTGGAATATCATCCATGTAATTGTGGGTGCTGAAGGCTAAGTTATGGAAGAAACAAGAGAACCCCGTTGGTCAAATAACATCCATTTAATTAAAAAATCAGCCCTCCAACTAAAAATAAAAATTAAATTGTTGTCCTGACTATATCTGTATGTGCATGCTTAGGCTGTTCGAAATTATTTATTTTGAATGATAACTAACATGATTATGGGGCCAAAGGACACTCTACAAAGTCACAAAAAGAATACTGAAAAAAAAAAATTGTTAAAAAGAATGGCTTCGTTCAAGCATCAATCCATCATTGTTGTTATTAGAAGAAGTTGGTTTTTTATTCTTTATCAAGTTACAGGGGGAATAAAAAGGTACTCAGGGAGTAATACTGATTGTGATATTCGTGGTCCATGTAAGACTTAATTAGATTGTACCTTTGGATGGGAGAGAGACAAAAAAAAAAAAAAAAAATTTTACAATCTACGAATACGTACACAAATACCTCAATGGGTATTAATCATTGTAAAGATAAAAGATAAAAGAATACAACAAAAACAACTAACCACATATCTTTCTCACTGAGAATATAACGTATTCAATCATTAAAATTTTAACACCTTACTATAATTTTAAATGTATAAAATTTAGTGAACTTAGTTCATCGTGTAAAAAACAAAAATTACTTTTATGTCTGTTGCATTTTTTACACCTCAAATTATTGTGATGTGTCAAAATTTTAATAATGAGGTAGTCAAAGATACGATTAAGTCCGGATAGCAAATATGTAACTCATACAATAGATAAACATTATAATTAACTGGTAATAAGTGGGTATTGAAGTGAAAAGTCAAATCGGGGTATCAAATTTGTAGAGTTTTCTTGGGAAGTCAGTTCAAAATGACTTTTTCTAAAAACTATTTTACAAGAAACAGTAATTTTGCCAAATGAGCACTTGATCGTTATGAAATAAATAAATAATATAGCAACCAACAAACCACCAATCCAAGTTCCTTAAGAAAATAAGTAATTTCATGTCTATACCTTCCAACACGTTGAAACAAGAACCCTGGCATATAGCCCACGAATTCCCCACGGCTTGTTTTTTATTGACACGCATTCTATTTCCTTATAAACCAAAAGTTGTCTCTCCTTTCAATCCTAACAAATCCAACCTCGTACTGATAGCTACATACATGATATGGAAGACCCTCCACATCATCGTGCAACCATGATCACTCAACTAAACCCGCCACCACATCCTAGCCAAACGCCATTTTACTCTCTTCCTCCACCAACACCACTGCATATGAGAAAGGCTCAAAAGCTCACCACCAACAGCTCCTCGCCCTCCGGCAGACGACTCGCCAGTGGAAAGCACCCAATATACCGCGGAATAAGAAGCCGAAGTGGCAAATGGGTATCAGAGATTCGTGAGCCACTAAAGACTACTCGTATATGGCTAGGAACACATCCTACGCCGGAAATGGCAGCTGCCGCCTATGACGTGGCAGCGCTTGCCTTAAAAGGCAGTGAAACAGTAGTTAACTTTCCGGAATATGTTAGCTATTATCCAGTGCCACTTTCAACTTCCGCGCCAGATATTCAAAGGGCAGCCGCCAGTGCGGCGGCGTTGATGAAGGTGGAGAGTAGCGCAGAGGCTGCCGTTGGACAGCCGACGAATGATGAATCAGTAAATGATCAATTAATTGGGAATAATGGACATGATTTTGTAGATGAGGAGGCACTGTTTGATATGCCTAATCTACTGATGGAAATGGCAAAGGGAATGCTGGTTAGCCCACCAAGAATGACGTCGCCGCCGCCGTTGAGAGACTCGCCGGTAAATTCTGATACTGAAAGTCTGTGGAGCTATTAATAACAGACTTTTGAATATTTTCTTAAGATGAAATAAGCAATAAATTAACTAATGCATGTGTATTGCAGAGAGAGACAGAGAGAATTAATTGCTCGAAGTCATTTAGAAGATTGCTTTAGAATAGACTGAATCTCTTGTACGGATTTCTTGTTGAAAGTAAGTTTAAGAATTCAGTCTTTATTTGACAGCGATTAAAATAAGATTGTGAAAAAATTGATGAAATGTGTGGTGAAAAAATTGTAATTTTTACAAAATATATGACTAAATTTAATTGTTAATTTTAATTTAGATTATATTCGAAATTTTAATTTTTACCAAACCGGGCATAATAACCTCGTGTCACTTTTGGTCTTTGAAAGTCCTAATAAGTTAAGCCCCCGTTTGGCCCCCATTATTTAAAATCATAATTTTTGAAATAGTATTTAATTTTATTAAATATGTGATTGAAAAAGATGATATTTTTTATGTACGAGCAATATTATTTTATGGAAGATTGTATTGTTTAAAATAAGAGAGAAAAGAATAAATCCGACATTATCCATCAGTACAGCAATGTTTGTATTTGCGTTCAACTTACGGAAATTCCCATGTTTATGTAATCGCACAAAAATAGTGTTCGTACCTATGGAAACGTTACCGCTTCGTGGTTTATGTACTTCTTTTGTAGGAAAAAAATATTTAATACGCTGTTAAACACAATTTGGGTTTCTTCTAACTCGACAATATCGAAAGATAACGAATAAACATTTGAACAGCACGACAAAGGGTTAATTTATGCAACGTTAAAATTCCCTGTGGCATATACAGGCTAATGAAATTGTCACCTAGATGAAATCACTCCTCCAAGACATATATACCCTAATTCACATCACCTTCCAGTCCAATGAATTTTGACTTAGGTGTTGTACATAATTATTAATTTGATGAGTGAAATGACAAGTTTTCGCTAGACAAATGTTGAATTTTTTAGACATCGACGAGTTTGCAAGTCAAATCTCGAGTTTGTTGGTCAATCTCGAGTTTTATATACAAAAAATCGAGTGTACTGAATAAATATTAATTTTATTGTGCGAATCTCGAGTTTGGTCTAAGGCCTAACTTCAAATGTGCACAACGTTTCAATTTCTATGACATGAGAGAATATACATTGCATGTAAATACGAATAAATTGAACTTACAGAATCCGAATTCAACCGCGCTTTGTTTTGGCCAGTTTTTAAGAGGTTCACATGGTAGGGTGAGGTCCTAATCCTATTGTGGGGGTGGTTTAGGGCGCTGAAAGGTACCCCTCAGTCTTCTGCCTTTTCACTTAATTGAAAGTTTTTGTCCTTATCGTGGGTGCTCAATTTGGGGCGTCGTTTCGCTGTTGCTCTCAATTCTACGTCCTTGCCTCTAACATAGCAAATTCATATTTTTAATACTTTATCATCAAATGCTCTTATTTTAGGTAGAGATATCATTAATGAAAACCATTAGGTTGGTGACATAGAGAAAGTCGAAAACTCTTTTCGTACTTTTGCTTACATCCACTTTTATTCTTTAATAGCATGCAGTACAAATCTATCGAGCCTTTGAATGGGAAGGGGAAAAAAAAGAGTTAAATCTAAACTCTATGGATTATACACATATACATGATTTTTGCGTGTTTGGAAAGTGTTTATAATTAATTAACTTATAAATACATTAAAATGAGTAGTTGATAAATGTGTGGCGTTTATGGTTTTTAAGTAATGTGTCAATAAAAAATAAGTTAAGCAATAGTGATTACAAATTATGCCTCCAAACAAGGGCACTTGAGAAAATTTTGCAAAATACCTAAAACTTTTTTGGCTTGTTATTTTTGAAAATACATTTTCGAAAACATTAAATTTATAACATAAAACTCAAAATATATATTTTGACTTTTAAGTGTTTCACTGAAAACACGAAAAATAAAAATAATCCAATCCCCCACTCCAATGACAAATTCATCCCACCTAAATAAGGTAATCTACCATCTGCAATTTCACTGACTTTGGTCCAACATCTTAATCAATTATTTTTAGGCGTGATATAAGGTAACTAGCCAAGAATAGTCTAGAATTTTTTGTGTATATATATGTTATCACTTGTGACGCATTAATTATCACAAAATTACTTTTACATTTGTGTTCTTTGACAAGGTATCAGAGTCACCTTCAATCTCCTCTCCTTTACTCTAGGAACTAGGGATGACAATTTTCCCCGCCCCGAACTCATCCCGTGAAGAATAAAAAAAATTAATAAACTATAAAAATAATTAATTAACTGGGAATAAAAACAAAATGGGGCGGAAACGCGCCCGCGCCCCCCGAACCCGCCCTGTTGCCATCACTACTTGGAACTGAAGTTTTTATTTTGGATTTTTGCATTCACAGTTGTCTTTTTATTTTTTCTGCTCATATAATTCTGTTTCGAAATTCCTTTTGGTGTCTTATCCACTATGGCTGGGGGTGATGATTCTCCAAAGAAGAATGATTCTACTTACAATGGTTGGGATTCATGTGTAAGAAACTTCTGCGTTAATTACTCCTGAGCGACTTCATGGTACCAACTATGCTAAATGGGCTTTGAACGCTCAAAATAAGACGTGGAATCAGAAGAATATGAAGATTGGAAAGATGAAAATTGTTTGGTGAAATCATGGCTCCTTGATGCAATGAAAAAAGATATCAGACCCCTCTTTCTTCGACAGCAAAAGAAATTTGGGAAGCAGTTAGGGAGACATATTCAGTCGAGCAGGATGTATCAAAGGCCTATCATCTACACTGCGAAGTGATTTCTGTTCGCCAAAATGGGGGTCTGTTATCTCCTACTTTGGTAAACTGCAGAAGATTTGGCAGCAACTTGACGATATTGATGATTGTTCTATGGAGTTTGCTAAGGACATTGAGAAATACACCACAAAGGTTAATTCTCAATTGGTGTATATGTTTCTGGTTGTCCTTGATTCTCAATTGGATGTATATGTTTCTGGTGTATACCGTGGAAACTTGCATCCAAATTCATGAATATCCAGATTGGCATCCAAAAGCCAAGAAGACGTCTCATGTGTCTTCTAGTCTTAAAGAATAGAACATTAATCCAACGGGGAGTCCTGCCACATTAAGTGATTTGGTAAAATTTAGGTCGATTTGATTAATTGGACTTGGACTATAAATTAAAAATAAGAAAATCATATTTTGGGTTGGGCTAAATAAACTAGTCGACAAATTTATTTAGAAAAAAAAAATAACTTGACTTATTTAAGATTAAAAAATTAGGGATGTTCGATTCTTGGTCTAGAATCAAAAATCGAATCGAACTTATTGATTGTCAATTCAGATACCAGTTCGGGTATTTAACTTAAAGAAGAATCGCTCAATCCGGTTAGTTCGGTTCATAAGTTTTGTCCAGCCATACTCGGTTATCTCATTCGAGATCTGATCTTCTACCCTTCTTTTGATTTTGTTTATTAATTCTTATAACTCGGTTTGAGATGTACAAGAACTTTACGTTCTTTGCGTTGATTGGTTCAGAAAAGAGAGGGTTTTCACTGTTCTTGGCGAACAATAACTTTGCGGGTTGTTTGGATATTTAAAGAGCATGTTTGAGCCTCATTTATATTGTAAGAATACATTTTAGAATAGTAGATTGATGGAAAAGAAGTATTTTAAAAAATAAAAAAATTAAATTAAATTTGCGTGTAATATTATTTTATTGAAAAACGTGTGGTTGAAAAGAAAAGAAAAAAATATATTTTGAAAATAATAGAACTCAAAACGAGAACATAGTTTTTCTATAATTTGTACATTTTTGTATCATTGGTAGCCGTTTCGAGGCTTTTATAGTCCAATAGAACATTATCCGCTTTTATAGATACTCAACATGGGATTAAGTGATGAAGCTCGAGTTCCGACCAGAAAGATCTTGTGTCGTTTTTACTTTTTGCACATTTTAAATTCTTTGATTTGTTGATTTTATGAGTTTGATATTAATTTATGTTGTTTAATGGGACGAAAAACCTTGATTGCTTGTTGGAGGAACTCTCTTTTTCGCTTGCAGTATTGTCAATGCAATTGCTCAAAATGTGAAGATCGATGCTCAGTATTGGTCGTGCTTATCTTCTTGTGGTATTGGTTTTGTTAATCAGGTATCTATCATATTATTGTATCCAAATTAATTCATCCAATGTATAACTTTGTCATTTTTTTTTTTTTAAATTATGAATCTTTCATTAGGAATACTAAATTGTTAGTCCATTTGTATAAACAAAAGAGAAGGATACGCTGATAGTATGAAGATATGATCCTTAATTCATCTTATTTTTGTATTTTTTTGAAATAAATTAGTGCCAATCTATACTTTATTGAAAGAAAAGTGTACACCTATGTATTAATTTTCTTCAACACATAAAATTATCTCGTAAAATAACAAACACGAATTTATATATATATATATATATATATATATATAGACACACACACGGGGTAATTATATTCACTTATTTGTTCTCAATTTAAATACAAGAAATGTTTTAAATATTTGCTCGCTTTTACTTTTATGTCCTCGGCTTTTTTCCCTTCTTATTTGCTCACATTTAATTATAAGAAAGATTTTCAAATATTTTGTTAACGTGCATTGAAAGGATGGGCAAATATTTTGTTTAACTTTTATATTAGTTATCAATTTTGATTATTTAAAAATACGAGAGATAAATGTGTTTTTTTTACCCTCATAACAAATATTTTGGACGAAAATCGTATCTATAGATAAGATGTAAAAATTAATGGAGAATTGATGATAAAATATTTTTTTTTTTTAAAAAATAATAAAGTTGAGAGCAAAAATGTAAAAATAAGAAAAGTTAATTGATATTGTAATTAAAATGTGGTGTAGTTGATAAAAATTATGGTATGAATATATTTACTCTAACCAATATTTTTGCACAAGTCAACGATTTGATTATCAAATTAATTACAAGAATTTTTTTGATGAATCAAGGAATATGTTATTTCTAAATTCACAATATTCATACCATCCATATGAAGTGGACCATATATATTGTGAATTTAGAAATAAAATATTCGTTGATTTTAAAAGAACGAGTATTGGCCTAAACAACCAGCCTAGTTGGTTGTAAATTGGTAACAGACACAATTTTTTTTTTCCTGAAAATTTCAAATACAGTACTTGATGAGTCAGCGACCTTTGTGTAATTTAATCAATATTTTCAGATATTGGATAATTTATTCATAGCTTTATAATTTCTTCTCTTAATTTTTCATGATCAATCGAACATATTTAAAGGCTCATAAACTTTCAATTATTAAAAAGAAGATAGTGTAAGGATGACCAAGTCAGACTAAAAACATATTTCATGAAATTGACTACTTTCAACCAAGTTAAAACCAATATTACATGGCATAAAATCTTGAGCAAACTAGAAGAACCGCCAAGAATTCTCCTTAAAATCTAAAAACTTCACCCTCTCCTACCCGAGGTGGGGGGTGGGGTGGGGGTTAGGCTTAACTAAATAATTCAAAAAATAAAAATAAAAATTCCCCCCAAGGTCCCTATGTTAACACACTTTTGAGGTCTAGGAACAGCTCATTAATCAAAGAACCATAAACTTCAGCTTCTAAATTCAAAGCCACTTCTTTAATTTGTTCATCAAATGTTGTCCACTCCCTTCCTTTTTCCATGTCTTTAACATAAGCCTGTCTGTTCTTCTGCACCCCCCATTCTAGAAACAATTCATGGGGATGTCCATTAATCCAATCTCTTGCTTGGTCGAATATTTCGCCGTAAAATGACTTTTCGACCCTTTTTTTCTCCGAAAGTAAGCATTCATTGGTGATCTTTTCTCTGAAGTAATCTAGTAACAATGTTTCTGCACTTAGTTTGAGGTGAAGTGATGGCATTTTGGATTTAATTAAATGAAATAATTCCAATGCCTTTTGCTCAGCTCGTTTATCTTCTTCTTGTTGTTCTTCGATATTCAATATGATTTTTCCCTCGAAATGTTGTAGGGAAGATTCAATTGATTCAGCGTCATCGGTCTCCTGGCCTGTAAATCGTTTAACTAGGTTGACCGGTTCAAGTTGAGTTTGGCACTCGAACCTCACGAGTTTCTTCATCAGCTTCTTCTTAGTCCCTATAGATGCATTAAATGTCACGTTTTATTTTGGTGTAAGTTTACAAATAACATAATCTAGCATTCTTTAAGGTGTGACTATTTAAGGCACGGCGGGACCTAATACAGGTTGTCCCATAGGCGAACCAGTCCCTAAAGTCGGGCAACGCCGGTTGTAGGGGCTAGCACCCTGTGTAAGGTCGGTTTAGGGAAAAAGAAAATAAAATAAACTATGCAAATTGATGTAAAAGAAATTATGGGTCCAACATATTGAAGACTATAGCAATGTGACATGTTGGTTGGCATGCCTAAAAAATTGGCATGGGCCACCTCAAATAGTTATAGTGATTCAGACGGTCCACCTTACACCTAATGAATATGACTACCGAGAAAGAGAGAGTGTGTTGACCTTCCATAAGAGCAAGCTTATGCTGAAAAGGCGAGGAGACTTCATCATCATCTTCAAATGGACAATTGAGTACGGACACTGGACTGAACTGTTCCTTCTCTTTATTTCCCCATTCTTTCTCCTGTTATTATTTGGTATTCTTCAAGTTAAAAAAAAAAAAACTTATTTGATAGCCAACAAAGTTTAAGCCCTTGTACGATAAATCAGTTATGATTACAATAAATACACAAGTGACGTTGGACCAAAATGAAATATTGTTCAGGACAAAAGGTTGAATCCAGAATAATTATTAGGTCCTACAAACAAACAAAGTCCATAAATATAGACATCATCCACACGACCCCAACATAAATTATTAACAAATCACACTTCAGCCCCTCAAAGTTGTTGCTTTGTAATGAAGACTCATAATTATAGGCAAGTTTTAAATAATTAAATAAATAACTTAGTATTTTTTTTGTAGTAAATTCTTGGAACAAAATAATAACGCTAGTTTTTCAATTCTTTTTATTTTTTAATTGAAATTTACAAAATACTTACGACGTGATAATAGAGTTGGGACTTCACTCAGGATGAGTGTAGACTCGAATTTTAATAATTAAGTGAGGTTTACAAGTATACGAATTATTTAGAGTTTTACAAGTATACGAATTTAAATAATTTTCAAGAACTTTATTATCGTGAATTAGTGGAGTCTCTTAAGTAAATCCCTGGACAAATATGGAATGTTTTAAAAAGTCAACCCTCACTACTTGACATAGTATACGACATCTCGAATCTTTGGTTCACTGCTAATCAAAAATGTAAACTATGAGCAACCATGAAAAAATCACTGTTTAATTTACAAGGGAAAGAAAACATTAACACCTAAATAGTTAATTAATGAAAAAGGTACACACTATTAAGTAAATAGACATTAAACTTTTGTTCTGTCATGTTACGTGAAAAATTCGAAAATTGTGTAATTGTCAGCCAAACAAGAAAATATATTATTCGATTTTGAATTATACTAATAAATATAGGAAATAAAATGTGAAGGGGCAATTATGGAAATAAACAGAGAGGAGAGGGGATCTAGTATCTCGTGAACCGTAGAACAAAATGCAAACGCGAGTTTCCACGCCGTGGATCCAGCTAGTAATCCATATGTAGCGTGATCTATGCCGTTAAAGCATGCAATAGTATTTTATTACCAAAATAAATTTCCCAACATATACCCCCGGCACGTGTATTGGCCTAGCTATTTTCCCTCCACTTTTACCGGCGTGAAAAATCACCAATATCGAAATACCACAATTTCTTTAGTTAATTTCAAAATTCTCTTGCTTTCTTTATTATTTTTCAAAATTTTGAATTCACCTTTTTAATTATTATCTGACCTAAGAAAACATTTTGTAACCCCTATAATCATTCAAAACGTAAAAAAACTCAGTAAAGCAATTTTCAAAATTAACATATTTGATTGAAACATTTTAAGGGTTTTGTTTCTACTTCTCGCATAGGAGTCTTCTTAAATAAATCATATCGAGGTCAACTTTCTTAAAAAAGTCTTTAGACGGTAATATTACATGTAATGAGATCGACAACTACTTAGACGAGCACTGAGCAGCAATATAGCTACTTACCTTTCTTCATTACTTATGCGGAGAAATAGGGTTTCCCTGCTTGTACAGAACTGTTTCTTCTGTATTTTTTTATCAATACTCACAAATGTGTGAGACCCACTACATTAAAAAATGAGAAAAAAAAAAAACCACCCCCACCCCCCCCGCATTGTGAGTATTTGTAAACCAACTCACCCCCTTTTTTGTGTAAGTGTAGCAAGATTCGGAGAAATATGCGTGATGGGTATTTAATAATAAAAAAATTAAAATAGAAACGAGTAAATTTAGCTCACCAACTTACCTTTGTCTTAGTAGAGTTGGTACTGGTACTGCCACTGGCCTCACTACCGGAAGTTGAGTCCATAGATACGGCGTCGTTTGTTAAAGCAACAACCTCCTTCTCAGCTACGATGTCGTTTCTCACCTCAGTCGAAAACTGTAAAGAATCATCTGAAGCAGTAAAATCACTATCCGACCAGCTGTTAGTTTTACTTTTACTGTCATTGCTTTCACTTGTAGAATTGAACGACCCAGGCTTCTCCTTCACCAAATGATCAAGTGATTTCCACAGTTCGATTTCTTTGTGACTACTTGTTCTCTTCCAAAAACTTTTCTTGAGGATCTTTTTAGAAAGACTCCTGGGTAGAATTGATTTCTTGTGTTTTTTCTGCGCCGCCGTCAGCGACTTGGCGGCGGCGGAGGCGGCCAATGGGAGGTGTTTCACGGCGTTGATGACGCATTGAAAAGCTGAATTCAGAGCCGTTGACGAAGCAGATTTTGATGGGGTTTTCAAAAGGGGCGGTGGCGGTAGGTTTTTCTTCTTTTTCAAATCAATGTCGATGAGGAATCGAACAGTGCTGCAACACTGTTTTCTGGGAAATGATTTGAACCCATTTGATGAACATGAACTAAGATCATCGAACAAGTAATCTTTCAACAACAATGGCTTTATTGCCTTTGCTTTAATCATCTTTGAATCCATCAAATTAAGAAGAAAAACAGTGGGAAAAAGTAAGGTTTTCAAGTTTCTATTTGAAATGAAGCAAAATGATTATAATAGCAAAGCTGTTTGTTTCAGAGTGAGCATTTAAGATTGGGAGAGAAAGCTATGGAGCACGCTTTACTAAAGAAGAAAGAGTGAAAATGTATATAGAAAATGAAAGAACCGAAAAGGGGATTTAAAAGGATACTATCCTAACAGTATGAAACTGAGAGGCAGCTTCTTATGGTGAAGATCTCAAGGTAAAATTAAGCATTTGCAGTTCGAGAGAGAGAGAGTGTATGTTCTGCAAAATGGAATACTTTGTAATGTAATTTGAGATGGAGAAGAAGAAACTTGGATGCTTCATGCAATGGTTTTTTGAATCTCAAGTTTGATTAAACAAAGGTTTTAATTTTGTCTGATTTTGTGTTAATTAGGGTTAATTTTACACATGGTCATTAAACTTTAATTTGTTTCAGACTCATCAATATGCTTGAAGAAATATTTCATTCAGGCCACTCTTTAACTCGGATGACAACTTGATGAATTAATTTCAAGATATAATGCTTTCTTATTAAAACGGGTTGTTCAAAAAGATCCCGGCCTTCGATCAAATATTATGCATTTTCCTGGATACTCGGGTTTTTCACCTTTTTTGTTCGACATTTTGGTCTTAAGAATGATGATTGTAAGAATGTGTGATTTTTCTACTCCAACTCTTACCGTCCAACTCGAGAACAAATCACTAATGCGTTTTATTTAGTGAACATGGTTCTATGGTATGTTTATGATCATTGGATGATAAAGGTGTCCTTGAGATGATCTCGCATTCCATTTTATAACTGAAAATTCTACGAGTTTGCCTGCCAAGTTATCAAAACGTTAAGTCTCTTTTAGTTAATGCCTACGACTGGGCAGAAGGATGTGTTCAATTGAAAAATGGATGTCAAATCGAGACGACGGTTAGAATGAAAGAGTTTTTGTTAAATTCAGCGATGAGAACGAAACAAATAAAATTTTAGTGGTTAAGGTGACACTTAGTGTAAAGTTCAGTAGCCTTCAGTGAAATAACACTATTAATTAATATTAATTTGATTCAAACAGGTTTTTAATGGCTGTCGAAATCGTACGTGTGACGTGGTCTTGTTTGCAAATCTCAGCTGTTAAGACTGATTAGTGACCAGAAGTTGACCTAATTGAGTAAATTATTTAAGCTAAATATGTATGTTTTTAATTGCACAAGACAGTCCAACTGACGGGCAATAAATATGTGCTGAATTTGTTGTAATTAATTAATTATCCGCGTCATTTTTCATGAGAAAGAACAGGTATAATTAATTGTCAGTCTTTCATTCAAATGTCTCTAAGGTTTGAATTCAAGATTTCATGTTAGGTGCAAGTGGTATTCAAATTAGGGTTAGTTTCACCTTAGATTGTGTTTTTCCAACTTTCCCCTTGCATCATTCTAACCCTCATTCATTCTGCCTCCATCTCCCTCTCGATGCTTGTGATTCGCTCGAATGCTTGTAGGGCATGGACAAAATTAGAACTAAATTTTAGGGTGAGCTAGATGTGAACTCTAGAGCGAGTATATTCCTTTTATAAGTGTTAAAAGAGGTCATGTGACTTATTTTCCAATTTTATAATTTGGGTTGTCAAGTTGGCTAAAATTAACCGAGCCCTTCCCCAACTTTCTATAATTTGGATTTGAGCCTAAGTTTTATCAAAAAGATTAGGATCAAGAACCAACAGTGTTTTGTACTCTTGACTAAAAACTTGTTTTCGCCTTTTATAGCTAAATAAGTAAAAGCCGATATAGTATAAAAAGTTTGCATATCGATTGCGTACCTTCTATAGGGCATCGAAGGAGCCGACATTGCCCGTCAGTTTCATAACATGTGACGTGCTTTCCTTGGCTTTCTATAGGTCCTTTTGTATGGCATGGCGGGGTAATATTCAATAATGTATTGCATAGCCTTTGAGACTTGGTTGTCTTGTATTGCGTCTTGATTGGTTACCATCTAACATTGTTGTGTTCTTCGAGCTCAACTAATTGTACGAAGGTAATAATTGCCATCAATATAATTTATAATTATCTTAGGAAGTCATTGCTATTTAACTTGGCCTCTTGACTAGGAAATATTGATACGACTTAGATGGAATTATATGATCCTTTTTAGCTTCGAACTCTTCAAAATCTACCATTCTTCTAGGACTTGGATATTTTGGATATTCTAAGAGGAATAAAAGCTTATATGTGCCATATCGGCATCAAAGAGTGACGTGCACGAGGGTATAAGACTATCTTATAATCTTGGTTTAACCTTTGGTTGAAAATGATAATGAGTTATCAATATTATGAATTATGCTTTTAATCTCATCCGATCAACCTTGTATATCTTATTTTTAATAATTGAAATGATTTATAAAATCGTATGCATGATGTCTTGCTACTTGTGATGAATGCATTAGGTGACGACTATCGGTTATCATCGAACTTATGCACGAGACATGTTTTTATGTAATATAATATTTTTATTACACCTCACGTAGTGACTTACTTTTTGTCTTGAATAAAATTGAACGATGGCTTTAGACGAATTTTAAAAAAAAAAAAAAAACAATCGTTAATCTAATATGAAAAGATATTGATGAAGTTAATAAATCCAAAAATAAATTAATAAGTCACTGACTAATCAAGAACTGTATTTGGGCCTTAGGGGTTGTTTCGGCTAACAGGGTTACAATTGGCCAATTCAAACCCATTTCCCATGTTTTAATTTTACTTCGGGCCAAGTTCAGGTCATTGGCCCAACTCATGTGGATGGATAAGAACCCCATACATAGCCTATTGGGTGTCAATAGAGAATTTACATATATAGCATGATAATCAAATTTCGTAGCACTCTTTTTATGCGTTGTGAGCACTATTTTTAAGGAATGTCTACCCGCGAAACACATCCACTATTTTGTACTGCCCCCAAAACCATGAAACATTAGCTTTCAATAATTATGATATATTATTTTTTAGTTTTCCCAAGGAAATATTATTTTAATCTCAGTTGTACTCGAAAGGTAACGTTCACAATTGATGTATACAAACTAACATGAACCATCATATAACACTAATGGTCGAAACTTGATGTGCACCAATGATTTTACCAAATTGGCAGGATCTATTCCAAGTAATATTAGTGGAATCAAGATTTAGTGTGCACCAACGATGATGCCAAACGGACACGACCAACCGAATTAATATTAATGGACTTAAAACGTGACGTGTATGTTAAGTTTTGATACTCGATGAATCCCGGACTATGTTATAAACGTTTGAGTAAATTGTTACCAACAATTGAGTTCAAGTGTGGACCCTAAAACAACGTGGACTATTGAAAGTAGCTTAAATAATTAATATTGCTCACAATCCAAATATATTACTCATTTAAGTTTTTTATTGGTCCAACTAAAGTCCAACATAATTTGTATATATATATATAGTGTCTTTGCCATAACCATAAAGTGCGTGATTTGTGTGGAAAAAGAAGAAAGAAATTGTGTGTATGCAGGAGAGAAACTGGCAGCTTGCAAAAGAAGAAAAACGTGTGGCTTCCCTTTGATTTTTTTGGCCTCGTTTCTTGCTTTCTTTTATTGTTTTTCTCCTTGCCTTTGTGACTACAAATCATCATAATTATCTTGTCCTCTGTAGGTGAAATTGAGGAACAACCAAGGTAAATATATCAGTTGTGGGTTGGAGCCATTTGAATTAGTTGTTTGATAGAGAAATATATCACGAAATTGAATCCGAAAATCTCAGTTTTGACAACCGTTAAAGCAAGCTCCCGCGATAGTGTGCGCCAAAGATGAATACCAAATCAACATAACTTGCTCCAAGTAACATAAAACTACATTTTCTAACCTCTTATACTCTAAACTACATGAATTATTGCGAGTTATTAGTTCAAGCACTGGTAAAATAAATATAATTGTATCTTTAGGGTATGGAATTTTATGTTCGAAGTTTTTTTCTTTTTATCCTAAGTCTTTGTTTGATCCTCCTGTTTTTTTTTTTTTTTATTCATTGTCAATTAAATTTTTTCAATAAAAGAATTTTATATGTGGATTCATAATTTTTTCTTATTTTTTATTCATACATTTTCTAAAAAAATTGCTTTCCACAAAATCTATTAAAAAAAAAATTCTACCAAATTGGAGCTAAATGATGATCCAAAATCTATCACCCCATTAATTGGTCTAACAATATCTCACATCAAATCACATTCCTCGTATTTAGTCAACTACTTGCTTATTTATCATAACTGAGTATTGCAACAAAATTTCTACGAAGCCATGGAGTATGAAACTCAACATGTCTCACTATATAGTGAACTTTCGACAAATTTTTTTTTTTTTTGGAAGATTTCACCTTAATATATATTAAATAATAAATCTATTGAGTGCTTGTTTAACAGTGTTTTAAGCTACGAGTCATGAAGTTATAGATCTTACGAAATGTATATGAATAAAAAGTAAATTTGATTAACTTAAGCTCACGTTTGATCTTCATTCTCTAAAAATTCATTTTTTTAAGTCATTTTTAATTACAAATTCTTTCATTAAAATAATTTTACATGTAAATTTAAAAAATTTCTTATTTTTAACTACACATTTTTCAAAACGTCACTATTACAAAACTAATTTTTAAGAAAAATGAGTCTCAAACATACTCAAACAATTAAGCCACTATTTGACAACCATACTTTTTAAACTCTTCTTTTTTCTGTATATTTATTTTTAACTACATATTCACACAATAAAATGTTTTATACGTAAATCAAAATTTATTTATTTATATTTTTAAATCATACATTCTTTTAAAAATTACTAATCAAAATTCTATTTTTAATAAGTATGGTTGTCGCTGAACTTTGCCAAACACCCACTTAAAAAATGTGGATCCAAAATAGACTGATTTCTGACTCAACGTAGCATCCCCAATCCACGCCAATGACTCGGTCAAGAACGACAAATTTTGAGGAAACAATTTGACAAAACCGGGTTTTCCGGTTGGATTTTACACTAATGTCAAAATCCACCGGTAATGGGCCCCGCTTAAAGAAATATCATACTACTAAAACGTGGCACTGAAACAAGCTCTCCGGGCCCACTTTCACTTGTATTCATTTACTGCTTGCGGACACGTGTTCTTTTAACTTATCAATAACAGCATCAACTGCATACTCAAAATAGGCAAAATAATTTTAATAATTTAAAAATAATAATAAATTTTAATACAAAGAGATATCAAGCATCAATTTAGGTGATAGCTTCATGATATTAGATGATAATTTTACTTAAAATGCAATATCATATGATTTATTTAATCGAATCTATCAAATATCATCTAAACGGGTGTAGATAGTATTATTTATTTATAAATTAAAAGTTAAAAGGTTAAACTAGGCCTTAATACACGCGTCAAGCTTGATAATGATTAAAGTAACATGTTATTGTTGACCCTAATTTTATAATTCTTCATACTTATAAAATTAAAAAGTTTTGAGTTCTCAATTTATTTAAATTTGTGAATTAAAGTACCTAAACAAGAAAAATTGTCTAAATTGACGTTAAAATCGATATGAAAGTCAAATTTGATATGTGAATCTAGATCCTCGGATTATCATTCACCATTTTTCTCTTTAATTTTATGTCATTTGAAAGGTTATGTACGATTTTAATATTTACATTAACAGCAACCTTCACGTGAGGATCCAAATTCAAAAATTTAGAAAACCTCACTTTTGATTGTTGACAAGCAAAAATAACACTAATTGAAAAGTTGGCGCTAAGTTTTCCACTTCATCTGTTCTTGATATTCAACAAGCAAAATCTCGCCAGTTAACCTTGTTTGGCAATTGTTTATATAACATAAATATATACCATTTTATTTATATTTTAAATAGATCATAAACAACTCTCAAACATAATAAATTCATATAATATTTTGGAATTCTTAATCATTAAGTTGAAATAACATTTCATTTTAAATCCCTATTTGACTTAGCTCAAAAGTTGATAAAAATTTAAGTCAAGGTCGGCAGTTAATTTTAATTTTACATTTCATCAATTTTTATCAAAATCTATTAAAGATACGATTTTAGTTGAATCTAACAAGGACTAAATATTTTGAATTTGTCAAATAAAGTTGAAATTCGAAATACGTCTACTTTAGTTGGCGAAAAATTGACTAGACGACTCTCCATCAACTCTAAAGATTGCAAAGCTTTTAGATTGTCATTGAATAAAACTCTAACCTAATTATGAAGAAAAATTTAAATAAGCAATTATTGATTATCAATGAGCAAGACGTAGATTGTAGTGTGAATATTGTATAATCAAAGGAAGGCGTCAAAGTGGTCATGCTCTTAACAAATTAGTAAAGAATTGTTGATTACTTAAACAAATAATGGGATTAGCTAATGATTGGACAATAAAACAAACACGGGTAATACAAAATTTAGTAATCTTGTAGCGCGATTAACTCTAATGATCATGTATAATCTTCCAAGAGTTAACACAAAGTACAAAGGTTGTTACAACGCATTATTTGACTATGACATGAAAGTTAACACATAGTGTGATCCTATATGTACAATAATATGAAAGTTAACACGTAGTGTGTTCATATTTGTATGCCTAAATGTGTGTTAATTCGGTGACGATACACGAGTAAAGTAAATTGAATTGTTAGATTCAAAGCAAATTTATACGTAAATAACCTAACTCAATTTTTATCATCTAATTTTTAGATGCTTTGCCTTTTCAAACATATCGTGTAGAATTTGACTCTCCACTTTCGTAGTTCATGCAACCCACCCTATTTGAATTTTATTAGTTTTCTTTTCTGTATTTTACTTTCAAATTCAGTGACTCACTTGACACGGAATAGTTAATATTCACTATAACCCAACTTGACTATGAAAGCGTTTGTATAAATTCATCAAAGAGCTCGTATTATTATTGTCTTCTCAGTCATCAACTCTCTCTCGCTGACTCGCTCCCTGAAATCCTCTCTGGTCTCTGCCTTTATAGAATTCAGATTTTCTATAGAACCACGCACACTCACGCTTTCATTCCTCTCTTTCTTTCCCCCTAGAACGGACACGGAGAAAAAATTGGAGAGAGAGTGACTGGGAAGTTTATTTAAGTTATTAATTCTGATACCTTTCTTGTACATTCAAAAGTATTCTTTCATTCCTTCCCTTTCTTTCTTCCTTTAAAAAAATCCACCTTTTACTCCCTCTGTAGATAAAGCAAGGCCATTCAATTTCCTTTTGTATAAAGTTTTGGGTTTTGATTCCAACTGGGTTCATCAGAAATGAAGAAGGAAGATCAAGCAAGGTCTCTATTTGGGATTTCTTTAACTGATAGACCCATTTGGCAACAGTTTCTCATATGCTCTTCTGGGTTCTTCTTTGGTTATCTTGTCAATGGCATTTGTGAGGTTCGTTTAAATTTTTCTTGTATATATATTCGTAATAATTGCAGTTGTCCTTGTTTGATTCCTTGTGTCATTGGATCCTTTGTGTTTTGGTTTTATTGATTGAATTGAATTCTTGGATTTTTCTTTGCCTGTTAGTTGTTTGTTAATTCGCTTGAGTTCGTGGTGAAGAGAAGTCTCTTAAAAACGGGATACAATGAATGATCGGCAATTCAATTTTGCGCAGTTTAGAAATTAGAATTGCTTTGAAAGGGTTCTTAAATTTTGGAATTTTCTGTAAATGTTACGTTTTCAATGGTTGATTTTACTTTTTTGGCGGTGAAATTCAAGATTTTTGGCTTTGCATAGCAGTACTTTGTTGATCATTTCACTGTTCCATTGATTCAAAAGCTTCTATAAAGCTCAAATCTGTATAGAATTAGATAATTTTGAATAATGAAGTTGCAACGTTGACTAACCATGAAATTTTTTATAATCTGCTTGCAGGAATATGTATATAATAGGCTCCAATTCAGGTCCATCTCCATTCTCCGATAGCTTAATTATAATACATTTGTGCTAATTATTCCGGTGGCTCATATTAAATTAAAGAAAATTATACATGATGTTTTGCAGTTATGGGTGGTATTTTACCTTTGTCCAAGGCTTTGTGTATTTGGTACTGATATATTTACAAGGTTTCACCATTAAGCAAAAGGTGAATCCATGGAAAACATATGTCAAGCTCTCTGCTGTTCTTATGGGTTCTCATGGATTAACAAAGGGTTCCTTGGCTTATCTTAATTATCCGGCACAGATCATGTTCAAGTCGACAAAGGTATATCATACTTGAAACTGACTTTGGAATCGGTCAATGATATTATATTCAAAGATTGCGATTAGACCAACTCAACATTTGATGCTCGTTTTTATTAGTTTGTAGTCCACTTTGATGGTTTGACCTCTTCTGGTTCATCCTTTCTTCCAAGTTGCAACATTGTGATTTTGATACTAAAATGTGTGAGATTTGCAATTTGTTAAATTGATTAGCTCGTTTGGTTGTTGAGTACAGGTATTACCTGTAATGATAATGGGCGCTTTTATCCCTGGCTTAAGAAGAAAATACCCTGTTCACGAATACATATCTGCCGTGCTTCTAGTCGTTGGGCTGATTCTTTTCACCTTAGCAGATGCTAGCACTTCTCCGAACTTTAGTGTCATTGGCGTCTTGATGATTTTAGGCGCTTTAGTCATGGATTCATTTCTCGGTAACTTGCAGGAAGCAATTTTCACCATGAATCCCGAAACTAGTCAGGTGTTTATAATTATATGCCACTGCTTATACTTAACATGACATCGCATATCGTTTTTCAGTGAATCTATATAACGCTAATTCTCTCAGATGGAGATGCTATTTTGCTCAACGTTGATTGGGTTGCCTTTCCTATTACCGCCAATGATTTTGACCGGAGAGTTGTTTAAAGCTTGGAATTCTTGTGCTGAGGTAAGGAGACAGTAATTTCTTGTTCGGCCTGACCTGTTGCTTTTCCATTTGCTTCTGGACTCATCTATGTATTTTGTTCTTTTAAATTTATCAGTTCGTTAATTTTGCATTTGCAGCATCCTTATGTCTATGGTGTGCTCATCTTTGAAGCAATGGCTACATTTATTGGTCAAGTCTCTGTTTTATCACTCATTGCCATTTTCGGGGCTGCCACCACCGCAATGGTGATTACACCTCGACTTTTGTTATGTTTGCAGCATGCAGGATTCTTCTCCATAAAAATTCGAATTGGGACATTTATTTCATATTATGTACTTCTTTGCCCTTGCAGATAACAACAGCACGAAAGGCTGTGACTTTGTTGTTGTCATACTTAATTTTTACGAAGCCTCTTACTGAACAACATGGTTCGGGGTTGTTACTCATAGCCATGGGAATTATACTGAAGCTCGTCCCTGATACTAAACCTCCTAACCAGGCTGCTGTATCCAGTACTCGGGGAAAAATCCACCCGAAGCATGTGAAGACACCGGGAAATGGAGCCGATGAAGAAGACGAAGAGAAAAGGCCATTAGTCTGAATTCACAAACAAATTGGTTAGGCCATAATTGATTTGTGATATTCCTTTCTTTTTGCTACAGTTTAGGCATAATCATGTGAGGAATTAGAACCAAAGTTAGCCTATAATTGACTGGGATTGAGAGATTCTTCACATTGTGTGGATCTTTTTTGGCAAATTCATGTGTATTGCTTAATGTCTAAAAGAATATTGTGCAATCTTATATTAAAGAGAGAGATATCTAGAGTTCCCTTTTGTAAATGATATGGATAATTCGATTTGCAAAGATCTTGGTTGGGAATTGTTTGATCGTAATTTTCTAAAGAAAAGATAATATAAAATCATCTTAAATTCTTAGTGAAATTTTATCATGTCTACTCTCCGTGAAAAATATCAACTCAAGTTAAGGGATTTTTTCAAACAATGGTGTGGGTAGACAGTTCAATCAAATTATATGAAACACGTTTTCTATCTCTTCTCGAGAGGCAGCAATTAAGGTAGAAAATAATAAATGAAGGTATTCATTTGATGTTACATTATGTACGAAAACATTTGCAAAGATGCGTTTGTAGTCCAACGGTTAGGATAATTGCCTTCTAAGCAATAGTCCCGGGTTTGACTCCCGGCAAATGCAGTTAACTAACTGGAAAGATTTTTGTGGGAGCGTTTGTAGTCCAACGGTTAGGATAATTGCCTTCCAAGCAATAGACCCGGGTTCGACTCCCGGCAAACGCACATTTAATTTTTTAACCCAGGTCACAATATTTCTATAAAATAAAGCGAGGCTGATCAATAACCGTGTTCCCGTGCCTCGTCTCAAAGAAACTTGCGACCAAGAAACTTATTTTTATTTTCTTAATTTAAAATTAGATTGAAAAAATAATTAATAAATTATGTATCTCTCTTTTTAAACTTGTACAATACTTTTTTTTTTCTTTTATTAACTTGTACAGTTCTATCTATGAATTTATCAAATACGTTATTTACTTAATTTATAATCTTAACCCTGGTTTGTTTTTTCTAGTTATCTCCAAGTTCCCATAACCTTTTCATTTTTTAAAAATATTATTTGTGTTTTGAATAATGTCATAAAAACTAGACCGAACCACTTAGTTCGACAACAAAATCTTATTGGCGATATAAGATAGAATTTGGTTTTATTTTAAAAATGCTCACACTGAATGGAGCATCTCCATAGACACGTTTGAGTCCCAGAATCACAACCATTCAACGGGACTAAAAATGTCAAGATCCTAAGTGATTTATTAAGACTATAACTCCTTAGTCATTGGCCACGCACAAGACCGCAAACAAATGTATAAACCATTAAAAGAAGTTTAGAAATGACCCGTCCACCCCCAAAGCTTGGTAAACTTAAATTGGTTTTACCATTAAGAAGTTATTTATTTATCAAATTTCACTCGATTACAACCTTTTTACTTTTTTCTAATCAGGGTAAGCTTAATTTACAGAACATGGACAATTTATACAAATAGTCCATAGGGAATTAAAAAATATTGATTTTGTTAATTATTGCAAGATTACAACATGTAAACTAGCTTTATATGAAAATAGGGCAAATTATGATGTATACAATTTCTTTACATGAAATTTGGGAAACCCTGCAATTAATAAGTTACAACAATGATTGTGATTTACAAGTTGTGTTAATTCTGTAATTGTTTATGCAATTTTTTGACAACCCAACTTGAAATTGGTAGTTGAGTTATTACAAATTGTGACTTGAACTCTTTCTTATGTATATAAATTTTCGACGATTTTAGTTTGAAGGTATTAATAGTGTTGTTAGTTACAAATTGTGATGTAATAGTTGATTTGTTATACTACGATTCATATTACAAAAAAAAAAAAACCTTCATCTCTCATTGTTTGCATGTGCATTTCACATTATAAATTGTGTAATAATCATATAAAGTTATATTTTTTTGTTATCGTGTAGTTACAAACTTCATTAGTGCGTACTGAGAATCATATCCCACCAGAATCAAATTCAATATCAAATGAATTTTGTAGAAGGAACAAATGCCCCATAAATATTATATATCTAAAAAGGATATATCGTCCAAAAGAAAAGACACAACTACAAAGTTTGACTCTCGAGCATGGTATAGAATCATTCTTCACCACTCTTTCCGATTTATTGAAAAATCCTACAAAATCAAAATAGAAAATCACCATTAGTAATTCTAATATAACCTACCTTTGCGGAGTAATAATTTATAGTTTGCTCCTTCTATGTATCGAACCATACGGCATCAAACATTAAAATGTATCTCAACCTAACTCAAATTATTCAAATGCTGTATTATTCAGATGTTTTCAGAAAAATTGATACAACATCTAGCATAATTATTAACTTCATCCAAGACTAGTCCTCAATTCTAGCACGTTGGAAGTTCTTCGTCACTGAATTTGTACCTAGCTTAAAGAATCCAAATATACAATATATGATGATGATGACACCACTTTTATAAGGAATAAGATGCCCTTGCATAAATGGAAGGTCCTAAATTTGAAGGACGCTAGACTTCCATTTTAACTATAAAACTTAGAGCTCAAGCTAAATAAAGTACCATAGTATTATAGATATATGTTACCTAAGTAATTCTTTAAATTATAATTAAAAGTAATTATTATAAATTATCAAATTAAAAATGCTAGAAGTTGTTCAAATAGGAAAAAGAATAATTTATGTTATTATCGATGGTGATGAACAATTGTTTATGCGATATTGATTCTATACGACTTTTCATCATTACTTCTAATTAATGTAATTCTACACGACTGTTCACAACTGTATGTAATGATTAAGCTAAAATCTCAACCTCAAATCTACTAATTCCATCAAACCCGCAGAACTTTACTATTGAGTATTTTTTAACTTCCAACACTTACATTGAAAATATAGAATTCGATAAAACTGAATTACAGAGATAGAAAAGAGGGAAAGTTTCTCAATGATCCAATTCACCCTTTTCCCCTCCTCTCCATTCTTTTATAACCGAAAGAAGAAAGAAGAAACGTGTAATGCAATGAATAAAACGTATACCTATTACATTCAGCAATTTCGATTCAAAACGACACCGGTTTGTTTAATTGAAACGACGTCGCTCGATTCAAAGTACCGGTGGCTGGCTTGTCTTCTTCCTGGTGTACCTCTTGCCTTTGTCTCCCCGTTTCAGCTGACCTGCTCTTTCATAACACTGTTATTTGTTTATGAATTCCAAAAAAGATTGTATTTGCACGCAATACATTGCAAATTACTTTTGCCAAACGTATTATTTATTGAATAAATATATGATTACTGCACGAACTTTATGATAATGGCAGAGAACTTATTAAGTTGTCATTTCCAAAGCAATAAATATACTGTCCCGTAGCGTTTGAACTTGACCATAAAAATATCTAATAGCATCTGATTGGGACCCCTTCGAGAATCTCAAACTTCACGTTTCATTATTCTTTTATATTGCTTTTATTTTATGAGTATAAATCATTAATTTTATCCTTTTAGTCCCATCGACCAAATGCCACTGTCTCAAGCCTAATTAACGACACCCTTCAAACCAATTACCAATTAACAATCGTGACACTGTAGATGGTAGTTTATTTTATCACAAAATAATATATATCTTCTAAACGTATAATTCTTTCAAAGAACAAGGCTAGAGAGCACTCGTGAAAAGTTTGTATCGTGAATTTGATTTCGTCACAACAATTTAACTCCGAGGAAATGTTTAACATGCAATTAATTAGAAAATAAAATAATTCAAATGCATCCCACGAATGGAAAAACCATTTTTATTGTAGGACAAATTTCCTCATTTTTGTAACTTTGGATGGCAAACACGTGAGGAATAGCCAAATTCATTCTCGTGATTGTCAAGAATTCGAGGTCGTCATTTTCGAGATTGCCATTATTTGTGCAATTGTATTAAAAGTCTATTTTGGGCATTGGAAATAGAGTTCACTAGTTTCTTAGTATCGAAGCTCCTAGTCACAAAAAAAAAGTATAATATAATGGAGTTAATTTCATTAATGGTCATTGAAGTTTGACCAAAACTTCAAACTGGTCCTTAAAAATATTTTATTGACCTATTTAGGAAATAGCTAATATGATTTAAATCTTTATTATAAAAGTTTGAAAAGAAAAGTGTTCACTAATGACGTGTTTGATAGTTGGAGTGAAGGGCAAAAATTAATAATTCGTTATGCATTCAGACTAAATTTGTTCATCTCAATTCGAACAATTTTATACAATGATATATATGTTCATATTATTAATTGTGCAACCCGAATATCTTAATTACATATCTAGCAACTATAATTATCATATTTATATCCGTTACGACATTACATACGTACCACATATGCGAAGTCTTAAACGTCATGCATTCAAACTAAATTTGTTCATCTCAAATCAAACAATTTTATACAACAATATGAATATTAGAATTATTTATTGGGCAATATAAACAAATCTCTCAAACTAAGCATTAGCTGTTTGTGAATCCCTTAATTACACACCTAACAACTATATTTATCACATTTATATCCGTTCAAATATTACATACATAAGAAATCTTAACTGTCCTTTTCAAATCGAAAAATTTTGTAGGATGATATGTGTTTTAACATTATTAATTGCGTCACACATAAAATTAATATCATAAACTGAGCATTAGAGGTTTATGAGTACTTTACTTACATACCTAACAATTTTATTTATCACATATATATCCGTTACAACATTCTATACCGATACACATGAAATCTTAATTTATGCATTCAAAATAAATTTGTTGGTTTAAATTGAACAATTACACACACGAAATTGATCTCCTAAATACTAGGTGACGTGTTAGATTACAACAGATGATATATCGATTTAGTAGTGTGCCATGTCACCCCAATGCTTAATATAAGCTAAGTATCGATATTCAAGAGATTGGTCTTGTATATATATATGTGTTCACATCATTGATTGCATAACAAATTCAAGCAATCTCACAAACTCAACGTTATCTACTTAATTACACACCTAACAACTATATTTATCACATTTATATCCGTTACAACATTACATAGCAAGAAGTTTTATGTCATGCATTCAAAATATATTTGCTTATTTCAAATCCAAAAAAAAAATTTATGCAACAATCTCATATCATTAATTGGCGAGCTCCACTATAACACCACCGACTCAATCTCCATGAGTGATATTGATAAGCATGGCGTAACATTAATCGGAGTTTTAGATTCATGCAATAGTGTAGTTGTTAGGACATAAATATAGTTGTTAGAATGTAATTAATGTATTTGGAACATATTATGATAATCTTAAAAATTATTTTAAAAGTTTGAAAGTCAAAGTGTTCAAAGTGACACGCACCATCGTGCAAATAAACATGTCATAAATGTTACCAAATTAACTTTAATTGTCTAAAATCGAAAAAGTTGTATAATGGTGTGCACCAATCATTAATTATATAACAAATTCAAATAATGAAGCCCCCGTTTGTCTTCAATTCTTTTAAGATTCTTTTTTTTTCTTTTATATACTCAACCACACATCGTAAACTAAAATTTTTCCTATTTTTTATCCATACTTTCTTTAAAACTTCACAATATAAAACAAAGTTTTTTCAGAAAAATAGTCACAAACCGGGCAAACTAAGCCCAGCAACAAATACCTTAATTACATTTATATCCACTACATAATTACCTAAATCTACAACTTTGATTCATATCATATTAACAATCTCCATTTTCTCGCTTAAAATAGAAACAATTAAATAAATAAATAAAAATAAATAAAAATCCAATCAAATAATTATAAAATTATTGAATGTGGCCTACTACTTTAAGCAAAATTCATGAAAAGTCTCACTTTTCGGTTATATAAAGAGCAATTTTCAAGGGGAAAAGGTAAAAGGGGCAGTGTTGTAATTTAATCGAAAAGAAAGGGTAAATACCTGACAGAATCCAACCTTCTGCCAATTGTTTTGTCGGTTTGTATAACCCTTATCGACGGTTAAATAGTTATTACAACCTCCCTTCGAGAATCGAGTCCTCCCTGGTATTTTTTTGCCCTCGGGTTTCAGTATTATTACAGTTTTGCCTTCACCTATTTATTGATTCCTCTCCAAGCCTTAAAACCCCTAGACCTCCTCTACTCATTGCACTGCTCTGCTCCATCAATCCAAAAACTCGCTATTGCCTTCTCTCTCTACACAGGCAAGTACATATATATATGTATAGAGAGAGAGACAGAGAGAGAGTAAGAGGAAGAGGAAGAGGAAGAGGGAGAGAGGGAGAGTGTGTGGAAGAGCGCAGAAGGGGATAGGCTTTTCTGTGAATTTGAGGTGAGTTGATTTTTTATTTTTTGTTTTTATTGCTTGGTTTGTTTTTGATGATGGGCTTTTGTTTTTTAATCTTTGAGATTTTGGGTGCTTGATTATCAATGCAGGCATGAATGTTCGATGATCGCGCGATGATTTTTATTATTCGCTTTGAAATTTTATTTTTTGTATTTTTGATGCGGTATTGTCCTGTTTCATCTGATCATCTTGCATTCTACATGTATGTTTAGTGTATCAATGAAGAAAAGGGCAGAATCTTCATGTATGTGTTTGGCTTTTGCATGACATTGAAAATCTATGGATTTTGCAATGTGGGTAGATACTTTTTCTTCTTCTTCTAATTCTATATATTATGTGTTAATGAACAATTTGCAAAATCAAATTGAACTTGATTCCTGATATTTTCAATTTATATGGCCTTTTTTTGGTCCTGTTTTGGGCATTGATGAGTGTGGATTAATGCTTCCATAAGATCAATGACTCTAAAAATTTCTAATTTTGTTGAGATTAGTTTTTTTATTGAAAGTGGAATTTGGACTGAATAGGTCAGTCATTAATAAGATAATAATCATATTTATACAGCCTTAAAAATTCCGGGAACTTGTAAGTTGAATTAGAACAAATATCCTCAAATTTCCTTTTGAGGATGCATATTGTAGATGATCAAATGTATGGAAAATGGGGTAACCTCTAACATATTCCTTTTTTTTTTCTTACTTTTCTACAGGGTGTTTGTTGGTCTTTGGTTGATAGCATTACTTTTCATGATTATGCAACAAATCCAATATTCCAATATATAACCATTTAAATTTTCCTTTTCTTTCAACTTTTGGCGGTGACGGGTGGATGGGTGTTCTAGTCTTGGTTTGACAGCAATTTGTAATTAGGTGGTAGATAACAGCATGTGGCCCCTTCTAGCTCGTGTCTCCCGTGCACCATCTTCATCACCCTCCCTTTGTAGGTCTACACCATTTTCTTAGGATACCAGAAGGGATCATAGGAGTGGGAGTGAGAGGCAAGAATCTTAAGGGTTATATAGCTTGGGTCATAAATAAGTAAGAAAGTTAATATAAGTTTTAAGTATTCAATCTATTTAGTTCCTAATAACCTTATTTAGGCTAATCCACTCTTATCTCGCTTAGATATACTTCTACTATGACTATCATATGCTCCAAAGTAAGTAGTAAATTTGAAAAAGAGTTAAATAAGGGTAATCATACATCATGTTGATAGCTTATTTTCTATGGCAGCAAGAAAGACCCTTTTAGGTAATTTCCAGTTATTTTGGTCTAGGCATCCTCTATTCAGTACGGATGATCTTTGAGAATTGAAGTTAACGCTCATAGGTTGGAAGAAAAACCGTCTCTTAGGTGTGTATGCATCTCTGAATGGCTGTCCAAGTTCATGTTACCAGGAGGAAAGGAAGTGGAAATGAAGGAATTACCGTGAACTCTGAATTGGATCGATGCTTTAGGAAATGGAGACAAAGTGATTGATTTGTTTGCTCACCTTATTGACCACCCTATTGAAGTCAAAGAGTTAAGAGGGCTATACACAGATGTAGATCCATGAAAATTTGGGAAAATTTTCTCTCCGCTTACAGGTTGAGCTGCTACTTCAAATTATTGGCATGGCGTTTACGCCTATTACAATTGTTTGACTCCAGGAATATTGGTTGGTATAAAATTGGATGAAGTGGAAGCTATATTTGCGTATTTGCTTGTCAGGATTGGAATCTAGCTATATGCAAACTCAGTGGTACTAAGATTCAAGGAATTGGATGTTATTGGAATGCATGTCATACCATGGAACCTAATCGTGAGCCTAGTAAAGTGCTTTTGTCGATGGTGATCTTTTCTTTTCGATGCATTTCACTACTTGATCAGAAATTTCCTTTACTCCTATTATACTTCAGCTTGATTGATTCCACCGCTATCCTCATTTGAAGAGAGACAAACTTAAATAAGTCACCGGTTTTGCCTCTAATTGGAATTCTATCAAGTCTTGCAAGTTGTTGTATCTTGATCCAGCCTTATTTAGTTCAACAGTGCAATGCTTTGATACACTTTTACAGCTTGGGTTACCATAAAAAATGGCTTCATAGACCAGAATGTGAAATCATTGCTATAGTGAATATATAGCAACCATGCTCTGCAAAACTTGATCATGGAGCTTCGCTTTTGTTTGCTCTTCAACAACATTGAGCTACTGTGAACACTATAAATTTCATTTCTTATTTCCTTTATTGTGAAGGGGAATAACTCAGGTGGAGATTTATATACATTATTTGAAGACATCAAGTTTTGAAAATAAACTTATTTTAAAAGATTTATTTTATTTCCTTAAGATGGTTTTTAACTTAAATTAGACTTTGTTAAACAATATGATGAGGGTTAATGTTTTGTTGAGTTTACACTTTCATTGTTGAATAAGAATGACCTCTCTTTAAATTCTCTATAATTCTCCCTCTCTCTCTTCTCCCTTTCACCTTCTTCTCTTCTTCTCCCCCTTCGTCTACAATTATAGTTTTTAAGAGCGACAGTTGTCGAACTCATTTTCAGCAAATGAATTATACTTGTAAAGAGGATAGGGTAGTTCTCAAGTAACTCCACTTAATAATCATGTATGATTATCTTGATAAATGCAGATTCCAAAAATCCCTTTTAGCATCCAACCTAATCAATTTGACCTTTTGTAGGTTGAGACTAAAAAGGAAGTGATGATAAGGAATTATTTAATTTTGTGAAGGTTGATAGTGAAAAGGACAAGAGGGTAAAATTTTTTCCATCAATAAACTTAAAACTAAAAAACGGTATAAGATTTCTTCCTATTCTAGATGAATCAAAGAAAAAGTCCATTAGCTATGGAATGCCACAAAAAAAAAATAATAAACTTGCACTTTGCCAATAAATAAAGTTCTTCATGTTCAGTCTCTTCAGAATTCTGTTACTGCTTTGCTTCCTTAAAAACCCAATAATTGCCAGCACCATAAATTTCCACCTCTCCTAACCTTCATGACCCCAAACTAAACTAACACGCTTTAATAAAAATGTATACTTACATTTTGCTAGAGAATGCTTTCCACATTTTTCATGTGCATCATACCAAAAAGATTAAAAAAATATGAGGTCTTTACTTTTGACCCAATTCACAAATGTTGGTTTTCTTATGAAAAACAACAATAAAAACATTGTAACTTTGTAAGGAACACTAGATTACAAGTACTTTCCTTGTACTAAAGATGTGAAAACTATGAAAAATCAATAAAATCATAGACCATAATCTCTTACTTGAACGAGAGCGTTTGAGCCAAAAAAAAAAAAAAAGGCTCAAATATCTCCTAAGTACTAAGAAATTGCAAATTTCAACAAAATGAATTATTTATTAAGACTAGAAAAATGAAGTTGACTCGTATAGATCATTAGGAAACATGCAACAATACTTAGAAGACTTTTTCCAACACGAAGGGGATATAAAATAAAAGAAGCTAATAATCCATAAAGAAACTTACTTGAATAGTGTTTCAAGTCACTTTGAGATTCAAACATTTATAGCTTTAATTTGTTACTCCCAAATTTTTTTTTTCGAGGTTGATGGGTCCCTGTTATCAAATAAATATATTTATTCGAGGTCAGGGTTTATTTCACGTATTAGCTGGTAAAGTGACCTAGTTACCCGTAATTATTTGAGATTCAACAGTTTGTCAAGCCGATTTGTTGAACTACAAGCCATTAAATTTTCAAGTTGAACTTTTTTAGTTTTGCTCACCATTACTAGGGAAATTTCTGTAAATTTCGCTTCCTTCGCACGTTGGTATTCCAATTAATCATATGGCAACTTTTCTTGACATCTCTACCTTCATATTGTTATTCTCCTAAAAATAAAAACTCACTTCCAAAATTGTGAAATTAAAGAAATATGAAATACCTTGAGATATGAACTTTTTAGCATTTATAAAAATAAGCTCTTAAATCTGCATTAGAGTCCTATCCATTTGGGCCTAAGCTCATATTTGATCCTTAAACCTTCCCCCATAAAGAAGATTGTTTCGTAGGAATATCTAGAGCTATTTGTGTGACAAAGTCAAAATCTATGTTTTGAGACTATCCTCTCCTAACACTCCATTTCTTTTGCCCCTAAGAGCCAAATTGAATTCCACTTAATGATCTTTCTAGCTTCTCTCACTCCCTTCCCACGAAATTTTTTTTATTAACTTCTCTTAAATGTCAATATTCTTCTCCGACATTCTACATAAAGAGATATATCATAATTAGGTTTATCGGACAAAACTAAGATGAAAAAAGAAGTCATTCTTGACCAGAATGGATGTAACTCACACCGTGTTAAATAAGGGAATATGTTTTACTAGATCATGACTAAAATCTAATTTTTGAATTATAAATGACTAAATCATGAATTATAGGCACCTAGAACATGAATAGTCTCATAATCGTGTGCTAAATCACACTATCGAAGTTGAAAATCACAAAACGTGGAAATCATGATTGTTCTAGTAATTGAATCATGCTTTTCTAATACTTTTGATTTGCTAATTTACCTTGAATTCCTTGTATAATGCTAATTGGGATATAGCATTTCTATTAATACACATACAATATATAGACGTCATTAAATACTTCCTTGTTAGCTAATGACTTTAAAGTCATTAAATACTTCCTTGTCAACATAACTGAATCAAACTTTTGTGATCCTTAAGATGTATTTGGCATCTAATGATTGAACATATCACGAAAATATACGAAGTGCCTATGGTAATTAGTCATAATATATGGTAATTAGTCATAATAGGTAGCACTAATTCCTTCGTAACTTCTTGCTTGCTGTGCTAAGGCATGTTGCAACTAATTGTGCTATTTTGACCTCGTACTGTTTGGAAGGATACTGGAGCAATGTAGTTGACATTTAACTTAGCAGGAAGTGTTGTGGCCTTTATTCATTTAGTGGAAACTAAGGATAGAAATTGCTTTAGGGTAGACTTAAAGTGAGTTGAATTTGGTCTAGTAGAATAGGGTTGGGTTCACGTCCCAATATGGTCATCCAAGTTCTAAAGTAGGAATCTACTTCTTATAAAGAATGGTGGCAAATGCTTGAAGTGTCATCGAGGCCTATCAATATCCTTGCAACAACTCAACTTGTCCTCGAGGTGAAATGTGCGAAGTGGAAAAGGGATTTCTAAAATACTGTACAGCCAAACAATCTCTTTCACGAGGCCACAACCAAGGTCAAAATACATAAAGGAGAATTCAGGCCAAGAAAGTGGTTGTACTTACATAGTCGACCACTCGACGTACTATCTCTAATATATTATCCATGAATTGGTTGCGCCCACCTACGAATTCCCAAATTATGAACTATGCCAATTGCAATAAAATTTTGGGTCGCTCTACAATCAAACAGGACAACTACCTCGGGTTGCGCTCTCTTCCCCAAGCTTTCAGAGTATTAAGGTCCTGAGTAGGGTATCTCTCCATGGCCTCGGCCTCTTCTTCTGTCTCTTCGGTGCCAAATTCCTCCACATCACCATTTACGATCAACATTTGTAGCTCTTTAATTTTGCAATGATGACCCACTGATTTTCTTTCACGCCAGAAGCAAATTCTTTTTTCCAACTTTGAGTTCTGAATCCGTAATACGCTTATTATTATTATTATGGTCTACGAATTTGGGAATGTATTGATTTTGGAATTTTGGGGAGTGGGCTTGAGTTAGGTGTAGCAACAGATTGTTTCGATTGTAGTTTGGCCTCAGTGAGGCATCGAAAGGTGCGTGGTGAATTGCAATTTAGAGATCTATTGGGATTCGATCTAGGGTTGAAGATGGGTGGGTCACTACACTCAGGTTATTAGAAATTAAACATCCCTGATCGCCCTTGGGCTTGTTTTAGTAGTGAGTGGCCTTCTATCCGTTGGGCCATCTCCAAAACGCTATGAGTCCAAAACGCTATGCAAGCTCACTGGTTTTAACATATGAATGTTGGCCCTATTTTCAGGATTTAGTCCGTTGATATAATTCTCTTCCTTTCTGTTTGCACATGTCTTAATTTTCTCCGCCCTTTTTCGCAATAGCAATGCTGGTTCAGAAATCTTCAGCAAAGGAGAAGCTGGGATTTCAAACATCTTCCCATCCTCTTTGGCAGTGTCTTCTTGTTTTAAGTGAGGGGAACTTCTTCCAATTCGTGCCCTCTTGAGAATAACGATCTTCAAATCTTCCCAACTTTGCACGGGTTGGCATCGATCTACCCACTGAAGCCGTGTAAATGCTTCACTGCGGCCTCCACTTTTTCCCCTCCGAAAACTGATTCAAGGCAAAATAACTCTCCGGACTAAACAGCCACCGATCTGAATTTTCACCATCAATCACAGGAATTTTGCGTCGGCGGCTTCAGGAATCCATTCTGAGATTTTTCTCTTGATCTACCCTTCCAATCATAGCATCATCTGTTCCCAACATTCAATAACGAGCCCAATCTCTCCTTCATTTCTGTTGTTTCCATTTACCCAGGTAAAAATGCTCTGTACCAATTTGATTGGAACCTAGATTCTGCAGATTGAATACATAAGCTATTAAGCTGTTGGACCATTTATAAAGAATTGATTGTAAAACTGAGGAATGGAACAAGAATATCTATATTTTTGTGTATTTCTGTAAACCGAATTAAAAGAACAAATAACAACTGAAAAGGAAACGAACTACAATTAAATGCTAAGCTTTCGAGAGGTTTAGTTTCTTTCCCAAACCCAGTACTAATTTTTCCATAATGAAATGAACGCGCTACCCCTATTTATTCACTCAAAATTTATTCTGTAGTTTTGATGATACCCCTAATCCCTTTGTAGAATACAACTGCACTACTGCTTTCTTTAATATACTGTTCCTCTGCTCACTTCATTACCAGCCTTGCCTCCAAATTTCTTCTTTCATCGTGCGTATATGAAGTGTAGTCGGTGCTATAACTTTATGAATGAAAAGAAAGGCAAACGACATGTTTATTATGTATCACTCAAGATTCTGTAGCTGTTTCCAGAGAGTCAACTATAGCACTAGTGCATGTATAAATTTTGTAGGCAGACTATCCTTCCCTCTTGATTAGAGAAATCTACAACTGCCTAGATCTGGGAAATATTTCTACATATAGAAGCTGTTATTCAAACAGCTACTATCATCTCCTGTAATAATTCTAAAACTAGATTACTGTGATCATTAAACTCATATTATTTCTTTTTTCTTCTGATGCCATAAATAGCAAATAAACTAAGTTCCTGGAGTCAAAGCGATCAAGTATCCCCCCTTTAACATATTTTTATCATGAAATAGATCAAGTTAGCAATGATGTCTGTTATTCAGCTTAATGATGAAAAGTTGGGTAACATGTCCGACCGGTCACTGGACTCATAGGCGTGTTTCAGTTTGGGTCATTAAACTTTCCAAATTAGTTTGTCCAACTTTAAGATCTTGATGTAGGACAATTCTATCCTAAATAGGATTAGGATTATATATTTATAATAAAGATATCTAGTTGCAGTAAGTTTTATCTTCTTATTCATAATATTTTGTTTAGAATAGAATTTCTTTTCTTTATTGATTAGAATATGATTTCTAATTAGATTAGGGTTTTAGTTTATTTTCTTTTAGAATTTAGTTTCCTTATAGTAATAGGATTAGAGAATAGCTTTGCCTATAAATACAAAGGCATTGTACATTTTTTCAACAACAATTAATTATTATTCAATATATGCAAGGCATGATTGTTCAAATATCNATTAGAATATGATTTCTAATTAGATTAGGGTTTTAGTTTATTTTCTTTTAGAATTTAGTTTCCTTATAGTAATAGGATTAGAGAATAGCTTTGCCTATAAATACAAAGGCATTGTACATTTTTTCAACAACAATTAATTATTATTCAATATATGCAAGGCATGATTGTTCAAATATCGTTCTTATTTATTACATAATTGGTATTACAAGAATTTCACATAACGCTTTCGTACCAAAATTGGTATCAGAGCAAGGAAATTGCCTCAATCTGATGGCTGACTATGGTCTTGGTGGCAGTCGAACCATCGACGACGAACGGAGGCTCGACAAACTCGAACTACGAATCGAGGGGATCGACGAAACCCTTCACAACATCACGCAGATTTTGACTGCGTTGAGTTTTGAAAGGAATCGCGAGCCCATTGAGAAGCAAGCTGACAAGAATTTGCTGA
>CAIGRP010131725.1:0-57279 GCA_903798385.1 Fraxinus cuspidata
AGTGCTAAAAGCGTCAACCCAGAAGTGAGGGGGAGTATGGGAATCGAAAAGCAAGGCCAAGCCGGTCTCAATCACATGACGGTATTTTCTTTCTACGCGGCCATTTTGGGCGGGAGTATATGGACAAGAGAGTTGATGATGGATGCCAGAGATACGAAGATGGGCTTTAAAGTAGTTGCTAGTAAATTCTGCACCATCGTCACTTTGAAAAATTTTGATATGAGCAGAATGTTGATTTTCCACAAATTTTTGAAAATGAATGGATAAATCCAAATGAAACGAAAATAATCATCAATAAATAAGACATAGTAGGAAAAACCCAAATTTGATTTTATGGGGGAAGGACCCTAGATGTCACAATGAATAAGATCTAAAACAAGGGATGGTCTATGTTCATTACTAGAATAAGGCAAACGGTGATTCTTCACAAGTTGACATGTATCACACAATGTAGGAGATGGCAATAAGGAAGTAAGATTATGCTGTCCTTTTTATTTAAAAAATAGATAACAGGATGGTTCACATGTCCAAGGCGAGAATGCCATAAATCATAAGAAGTATGAAGAGATTTATTTTTAAGGACAGAAATAAAAGCTAAATTTTCCACGCTCTAGCACATATAAGCCTCCATCTCTTTTACCGGTTGCCACCAACCTTCTCGTTTGGCAATTCTGAATAGTGAAAAAATTATTAGTAAATGTAACGGATAATGGAAAATCATGTGTTAATTTACTAATAGACAGAAGATTTTTAGTGAGGTGAGGAACAACCAAAACATCTAATAGATGAAGATCTGGGGAAGGGGAAATTTTACCAGTGTGGGTGATGGGTAGGGATGCACCATTCCCTACAATCACACAATCCTTACCCGTGTAAGTGGTGGACTGGTCCAAAGTGGAGTGGGCTGGAGTCATATGGGCCGAAGCCCCTATGTCTAAGAACCAATCCAAAGCTTCATGCCCAGAGACAGAGCATGAAACATTGAAGGCTTCTGCAAGGTGCACCGAAGGATCATGCTGCTGCCGATCATAGCGCTGCCTACACCGATCAGTGTAGTAGCCTTCCAAGCGGCAGATTTGTCACCTGGTGGACGGTGACCTTGAGTGGGTTAAGCACGGCCCTATCCGTAACTGGAGAACTCATGGTTGGGGCCATTTTCGCGACCACGTCTGGAGCGAGAGGAACCACCCCCGAGTCAAGAAGAGCTATGACTAGCGGTGAACGCTACAACTGAAGGTGTCGGACTCTCAAGGGACTTTTGAAAGAGTTCAAAACTCTCAGCCTTGGACACTAGATCCAAAAAGTAGGGAAGCGATGTTTGTGCCATTTGAGCAGTAGAGAAACTGGAGAAATCGAGTCTTAGGCCACGAAGAAACCAGTGAACTTTGTCGGTTCCATCAACAGGGCGACCAATGGCATGAAGTTGATCGCATAAGGCCTTGAAAGCACGAGCATAGGCAGTGACTGAATAGGTGCCGCGCTTCATCAATTGGTGGTCATCTTTGAGGCATATTTCACGGGCTTTAGAGTGGTGGCTGAAGGTGTTTTCGAGGGTAGTCCAAACCTCGTGGGATATAGAGAGGCCTACGGCTTCAGCCATGGCTTCCTCTGTGAGAGAGGAGAGGAGAAGGCTGAGTAGGCGCTAACCAGTGGCTTTCCATGCTAGGTGTTTGGCATTTGGCATCTGAGAGGTAGGAGGATCAAATGGAGGTGGCGGCACAAGGGTACCGTCCACATGACCTAGCAGTCCTTGGCTCTCGAGAAGTGGAAGAAGTTGGCTCTTCCATAAGAGGTAGTTGGATGAGGAGAGTTTGATGGTAACCATGTGAATCATGGTGTTGAAGGGGATGAGGGTGGGAGAAGAATCAGAGGCCATGGGGGATCATGGGATGCTAATCCGAGTATGCTCTTGATACCATGAGAGTGTTTGAAAACCACCACACTTTGAGTGGTGAGGTCCTTTCATAGATATATTCATTTATAGGTTGTATAACATCGTAATTACACATAAATGATGATTACAAAATAAATGGAAAGAATTACCTAAACAAGCTCCTATAATTAAGGGTCAATGGATGTACATATGGAAGGCCTTAGATTAAGGTAGAGGATCCTCAACAGTCGGCAAGGGGATGTTAAGGTTCCTGAAGATAGATGATGTTAGTGTCATCCATTTTGATATTGGTGAGAGTTCTAAAAATCTTGAGGTTGTGGATGTGAGCAATTTCACGATCATGTGGGCAAAGTTTCATCATATGATCTCAAGATCATCAAAGTTTGCAACACTCATTTGTTTTGAAGAATGTCATCGTGTTGGAACTGGGTGGACAGTAATTAGTGAACCGTTTTCCCTTTTGGTGTCCGGACTTCTAGAAAGGTGTCCACGTCTCAGGAAGTTGGTCATCCATGGGGTTATTTCAAAGACCAAAACCCATGAAGAATGTAATATGCTAGCCAACTTCACATCATGTATTGTAAGACTCATGAGGAAGTATCTACAAGTAAAGGTTCAGTTTGAATATGAATAGACATTGTGCTGCGGATGCATATACATGACCTTTGATGGAGTTCTTCATATGTCTTTGGTGTTGTCCATCCCTGATAAATTTTTGTCAGTTATACATCAATCATATTCTATGTACGAATTCATTTTATGCTTGGACACTGTGATTATCTTATTCTTTTTTCTTGATGACTTTTAAAGGTTGTATGATGTTCTTGTTACTGTTGGGTAGGATTCTCAATCTACAATTTATGTTGTTTCTTTTATTTTTCATGCTTCTCCTCCTATTTTACTTTCTTTTACCACCACCACCTCCGACTTTTTCACTTTTACACTACTGCTATTTACAATATAGATGTATTCCAGTCAGATGTTAGGATAGAGAAAAAATAAAATATTACGTTTACTGGACACATTAAATGGCTTAATTGTTTCTTGTATTGCTCATTACTTAAAACTTCCATTTAAATCTCAGATTTCATCTCTGGATTATAACTGTACCCTATGGACTTTAAGATGAGACAATTTATGGATGATTGGTGTCTTCTGATGGATTATAGAAGACAAAGAGGAGGGAAAATATTTAATTTCATTTAGCTAAAGACGGTAAAACACGGCTCATACATATAGCCCTACACTTAGTACAATTCAAAATGATTTTCAACAACTATTCTACCCACTCTACTCTTCCATACTTCACTGGACATATGGACAGCTTGCAACACCAACTTGCATGAAATATAAACATAACTTAAGCTATCATAAGTTACAAAAATATATGCCAAACTAAAGATATCAAAAACAAATGGTTTGACAACAAAAGTGTCACATATGACACGGTTCATCATCTTCACATCTCCAAAAACAATTCAAGAAAAATAATTTTGGTAATGTGAAAATGTTAATCCTTTTTTGGGACTCTCAAAGGGAGGCAGCACTTGTTTTGTGCAAAAAGGAGAAGATGCCTACATGCACCATGTTAAAAGTTACTGGATATTGTTTGAAAATGAGTGAACGATTTTTCCATCTTTTCTGTAGAAATACCTGAAATATATTGAAGATGAACTATACTGCCTTAAAATGAACATAGAAAAACATCAAGATTATCAATGAGTTTATGAGAATTTGTTATTCAATTTCTTCTTGTTGGACACAGAGTGATAGAAAGTTATCTGACAACATTTCCCCTTTTTCTGACTTTGGGATGATAAACATGATTTAATGATTATATGATTGATCGCTCTTTATGCATTAGTTGCACATTGGTGCGCATTTGATTTCATATGAGACATATATGCTTGAATATTTTTATTCAATATATCTCTCAATATAGGTGAGGTTTTTTTGTCAATTGCATTCTTAACTGAAAAAGGCTAAACAGTGAAATGCAAAACTGATGGCAAAATGAGAGTGTGGACAATAAATTGGAGGAACTTGTATGAATAGAGAAAGGGCATACCACGTGTGATCTTTGAAAATGTAAAATAGATATGAATGCCAAAAGGTTGTGACATTTATGAGATTGTTGTCAAGATATTAAACTTGGTGTTGCTCAAGTAGTTTGAGGTATTGTTATCACACTTGAAGGGTTTTATTAAATGTAAAGGACCTTAACTTATGTAGGACTTCTACATTTTTCCATCTATTGATTCAAATAATTTGTCTTGGTGTCATGGCTATCGTCTCAGGTCTATTTTCTCGACATGCTCTTTCTCATCTCTCTCTCAGGCCGTGGTTTGATCTATTATTTAAAAAACAGTTTCTCTAAAGAATTATTATATTAATCTCTGATACAAAAGGGTAGTATCACTAGTCTAACCTTTCATAATATGTGTTTCAACAGTCGTGATAATGAACGAAATAGATTTAGGACTTACCGAGTTTCTTACAATTCTCTTGCCTACTCAACTTTATTACTTACAGACATTCCTTTTCTATTTTATTGAAAATTCAACATTATAGAAAGTCTCAACAAGAGTTCTTGGAAAATTCAACAGTACTTTTTTTTCTTAACTGCATAGAACAAGAAGCCTCTTGACAGTATGGTGATGGATCCCGTGGACTACTACCACATTCAGGACTTTGATCAGAATCTACCAAATCGAGGGGGACAGAAGAGGCGTAACAATATAACAGAAATCGAAGGAGTTAGTGATTTCTCATGTGATTTAATCATCGAAATATTCTCCAAACTTCCTGCCAAGATTCTGTGCAAGTTCTGGTGCGTTTCAAAGAAAAATGACCACTTAATAACTCAGGGATACGGAATTCGCTGCACAACACATCAAATGGTTAAAGTAGAATCGTTCTCACGGATCCAAAGATATGTTTCAGATGAAAATGGAGAAGTGAGTAAAAGTAAATCAACCATTGGACTGACCTCTGTAGACTTGGAGGGAAATATTACAAATAAATTCAAAGAAGATTTTGGTGGACTTGTTCATACATTCATTTCTTGTGGTCGACTTAGTATCTTGTGCTGCATGTACTCTCTTTATGTTCGTAACCTGAGCATCCATGAAGTTGTACATGTCCCATATTGTTCTAATACTAAATCATTAAAAATATCTGGTTTGGATACCTTCTTAGTTCAAGTGAATACATAATTGTTCATTTGTTTGATTAACACTTGGGTGCTGATGGGATTGCATGTAAGTTTTTGCATTGATAAGAATAGGTGATTATCTGTGGTGATAAGTACCCTCTATGCATGTATGGAACTATTTTTGGTCACTTTCTTCTGCCTGGAACAATAAATGATTCTACCATTTGATATGGAGATAAAAGATGTGATTCTACAACTTGATGGTATCTACTGGAAGTAGCCTTTATTTACCATACAATTTTCATCGGAAATATCAATGAATGGACGTTGAAGGACGAGATTTGGGTAATAGAATTTACTATTACCCAAAGATTTGTTATCTCAGTACATCTCAAAGATTGAGACCATTTTTTTCAGAATCAACAAGCCTCAATGAAAAATATGGAGTATCAGATGGGACCTATAGCAGCTCAATAGCCAACAGACCACAAGGTACCTTGCTGAGTGATACAAAGAAGAACCCACGGGAGCATGTATTAGTGGTTGAGGGGGTTCATATGCAACTATTAAGCTCTCATCATTCACTCTCACCACCCATGTCAAGGATTATGTGCCACCCTTTCCATTCCCTCAGAGACTGTGAATGCAACCAACAGTGCAGCAAGTTTAGGCCATCACTACTGGGAATTGTGTTCAGTTGCCAGAAATTACTATAAAGAAGAAGGAGACAGATAACACTAAAATATCTAATAAAGGTAAAGAAATGGTATAGCATTTCAAAGAAGCAACGGATGAGGATCAACAATTAGCCTCAAACAACCAATAGCTTAAGGCAATAGTTGTTGACACTTCAGTGACATCTCTAATCCATTTTCCTCAAAGGCTACAAAATACCAAACTGGATAGACAGTTCAATAAATTTCTGGAAATCCTCAAAAAGTTGCATGTCAACATCGCATTCATGGACGTGATCCTTCAAATCCCAAACTACTTCAAGTTTTTGAAAGAGATGTTGA
This sequence comes from Fraxinus cuspidata, assembly GCA_903798385.1. Classification (NCBI taxonomy): domain Eukaryota; kingdom Viridiplantae; phylum Streptophyta; class Magnoliopsida; order Lamiales; family Oleaceae; genus Fraxinus; species Fraxinus cuspidata. The sequence continues at coordinate 6,065 of CAIGRP010131725.1, forward strand.
ACAAAAAGAGGAAGCTTTCTAAGCATGAAACGATTGCACTATCTGAAGAATACAATGCGAGTCTTACTTTACTTTGCTCCATAGGAAATTTACATAATATAAATTGTTTCATTGATTCAGGAGCAAGCATAAATTTAATTCTTTTGCCTCTTTACAGGAAATTGGGATTGAGAGATCCTGAAGCGACCTCTATTATCCTTCAACTGGCGGATAGATCGCTAAAACACCTCAATGGAATAGCCAAAAACATGCTTATCAAAGACATAGAGTTTATTTTTCTAGCTGACTTCATCATAGAAGAGGCATATCAGATGCCAATAATCCTGGGAAGCCTATTCTTGTCTACAAGCCAAGTTTTGCTGAATTTTGATACTAATGAGATAGTCCTGAGGGTGGAAGATAAGCAACAGAGTTTTACCATGGAAAATCCAATCAAGCAACCCTCCCACTTTGAGGATTGCAAACAATGTTGGAAAATTAGTTTTTTATTAGTTAGTTTGACCAACTTTTGACCAATTATTTTAGTGGATCCCATTAGTTGGACAAAATATTTTTTTTGCCCAATGTGTTCTACTCCATGAATAGATTATTTCTCAAAATCAATTTAGGGTGAATGAAAAATTAAGGCCAAAAGATGACAACTTGAAGTTGAAATAAATTGGAATAAAAATTGGTGGGAAATTGGAAAAGTGCCAATCCCACATAGGAAAGCTAAAAGAATATAAACCACTTTATATCGCTTAAGTTTAGGACTTGGATTTGGGCCTCAATGGATACCAATAGTCTTTGAAATGGAGAGAACCTACATGGTAGTAGGTTGGGCCAAAGCCTACACGCGCGCGCCACCGTTGCTGTCTATCCGACTGATCGGCACGGCACGAGGACGGGTCATGGGTCGTGGGTCTTGGGCTTGGACTGGACTTGGACTTGGACTTGGGTCAAGCTAATATATATTTTTTGGTAAACAGTTGACGGTTGGCGGTTATTGTCCAAACGGTTGTGTCTGTTAAAGACACAACTTTTCAGCAGTTGTGTCTTTTGGACACAACCTTTCAACTTCTATAAATGGGCCCCTATACCTTAAGTTTCATTCACTCCAAAATCAATTCTGATTTTATTCTTCTTCCAAAATTCTTCCTCCATCCCTACATTATTTATATTTTTGCAATCCAGCCTCGAAAAATTATATTCGTGCATTTTAGTCCTCCAAATTTGTAGAGAGATCAAACGTTCGTAGGTTCGCCGGGACTTGTAATTTGTAGTGCTACTATTACAAGTCGAGGTCATTGTATCTTGGGAGACGAGTGTCAAAATATCATCGACACCAGTGCGGGGCATTATCGTCTTAAGGAGAAAGAGTCGAACTCTTGCCTCGAACATTTTATTGCATTCAATTTTCAATACGTTATTCTGCCCAAATCAATTTACGACGATATCATTACTTGCCAACTTCCAACAATCTTAAGATGATAATGGCAAGTAATATTGTATCTGTCGTACCCCCTAATAATGTTCACGAGGAGAAATCGGAAAAATTCATGGGAGTGGATTTTAAGAGATGGCAACAAAAAATGTTGTTTAACCTCATGACTCTGAATTTGGCAAAATATTTGAGTGAAAATGCTCCAACTGTTGAAGAAGATGAAATAGATTCTAAAAGAACGAGCAGCATTTGATACATGGAGTCATAGTGACTTCTTATGTAGGAACTACATCCTCAATTGCATTGACAACACACTATACGGCGTATACAGTCCAGTCAAGACAGCTAAATTATTGTGGGAATCATTGGAAAAGAAGTACAAGACGGAAGACGGCGGATTGAAGAAGTTCGTTGTAGGCAAATTCCTGTACTTCAAAATGATAGATTCTAAAACAATAATGAATCAAGTCCAAGAGCTAAAAATCATCTTGCACGATATACATGCAGAAACAAGGAAATAGGACTTGAAGATCTGATTGTATGGTCAAGAATTAAGGAAGATAATCACAATTCTGAAAAGAAATCTGGAAAATTGCAAATGGAGGCTAAAGTCAATTTGATGGAGCCAAGTACTAACAAGAAAATGAAGTACTCAGCTAATGGCAAGCAAAAGAGCAATGCCAAGAAATTCAAAAGAGACTGCTATAACTACGGTAAGCCTAGTCATATTGCAAAGGACTGCCGACGGAAAAAGAAAACAAAAATGATCAAGTACACTTGACCGAGGAAGACAAATTGTCTAACAGTGTGTCTGAACTAATACTCTCAGCTGTTGTATTTGAAGCAAATATGGTGGACAATTCGAGAGAATGGTTAGTTGATATTGGCGCTACTCGTCACGTTTGTGCTGATAAAGAGATGTTTTCATCTTGTAGTCCTATCAATGGATGACAACTATTCATGGGCAACTCGGCAACATCAAAAGTTGTTGGTCTAGATAAAGTAGTGCTGAAAATGACATCGAGGAAAGAAGTAACACTCATCGATGTGCTGCATGTTCCTGATATTCGCAAAAACTTGGTGTCTGGAGCTTTGTTAAGCAATAATGGGTGTAGACTAGTATTTGAATCTAAAAGTTTGTACCACCAAAAAATGACATGTTTGTAGGCAAAGGATACTTAGTCAATGGGCTATTCAAAATGAATGTAATGCCCGTACTCCATGATTTTGATATTAATAAAATTAAATCTTTTACTTACTTGATTGAGTCTTCTAAACTTATGGCATGATAGGTTAGGACATGTAAATGTTAATACTTTACGCAAATTAGTAAGTTTAGATTTATTGCCTCTTGTTTCATTTGATCAAAATCATTGATACGAAACATCTGTAGAGGCTAAATTAGCTAAAACACCCTTTCATTCAGTTGAAAGGAACTCGAATCCTCTAAAACTAATTCATAGTGATATTTGTGATTTAAAGTTTGGGCCAACTACAGGAGGTAAAAAAATATTTTATTACTTTTATAGATGATTACACAAGGTACTGTTATATCTATTTGCTAAGGAGCAGAGACGAGGCTTACTTTTATAGATGATTACACAAGGTACTGTTATATCTATTTGCTAAGGAGCAGAGACGCAGCCTTAGAAGCATTTAAAAAGTACAAGAATGAGGTTGATAATCAACTAAGCAAGCGGATAAAAGTTGTTCGTAATGATAGGGGTGGGAAATATGGAGCGCCGTTTGAAGAATTTTGTTCAGATTCTGGAATTATTCATCAAACAACAGCTCTTTATTCACCTCAGTCGAACGGTATTGCGAAACGCAAAAATCGTACCCTGAAAAAAATGATGAACGCTATGTTGATTAGTTATGGTTTACCTCAAAATTTGTGGGAGGGGGAAAGCAATTTTCTCAGTTAACCACATTCTAGATAAATTACCACACAAAAATAGGAAAGAAACTCTTTATTAGTTATGGAAATTTCATAACCTTTGTAAAAATACTTAAAAGTGTGGGGTGTTTGGATAAGGTAGAAATACCAAAACTTAAACAAGTTAAAATAGGGCCTAAGACCATCGATTGCATATTCATTGGATAATAATAGTAGTACTTATCGATTCCTCGTACATAAGTCAGACATTCCGGATGTACATGAAATTTACACTAACTATTAAAATTCACATGTCATAATTATTTATGTCAAATATTAAATGACTAAAACATGTAAGTAGATTATGTCATTTTATTTATCACTGGAGTTACAACAGTCATTATATTCATTTTGAAAAGGCCTTCAGTCAAGTAGCACTTTCCTACAAATAGTTCATTCTTGATTAGTACAAATTTGTCTAATACATATACTAACTCAAATGTGTTCTTGTTTAACTGAGAACTAGATATCAAATTCTTTCAAATATCGGACATATGAAGAACATCATTCAAAGTGAGCTCATTTCCACTTGTCATTTTCAACATTGTCTTTCCATGTCCTTCAACTTTGAAAGATGAAGAGTTTCCCATGTAAATTTGTTCANTTTTGAATATCGGGCACATGAAGAACTTCATTAAAATTGAGCTCATTTCCACTTGTCATTTTCAACATTGTCTTTCCATGTCCTTCAACTTTGAAAGATGAAGAGTTTCCCATGTAAATTTGTTTATCATGATTGATCACCTTGTAGGTAGAGAACATCCAACGATTTGTACATATATGTCGAGTAGCTCCTGTATCTACCCATCATTCTCTAGTATTCCCTACTAAGTTTCATACAAAAACGACCATAGAAAGGTTCATGTCTTCCACCTTATCAAAATATTATCATGTTTTGTTATATTGGCATAACATTTTGTCCCTTAACAATCTTTGCCTTCTTATAATTCTTAGAGCGATGTTTCTCCTTACCGCAAACTTCAGACTTTTTAAGAGCATTTGAAGAACTAAATTTCCCTTTTGTCGTTGTGCTTTCTCTTTTTGTTAGCCTTGGGAATTCTGTTGTAGATTTTACATCCCACAAATGTACGGATCGTAATAGTAATATAGTAGACCTAAGAGTTTGAATATCACTCCCACGAGGAATACTAACTAACAATTGATTTAATTATTCACAACTTTAATTTGATAAAAAAAATAGTAGAATTTATTTTTCTTTTTGCGATTTTCTATTTTAAATATACTAAAATAAATAAAAGTAATTTTTTTAATAAGATATTTTAAGTGTTAGGATTCATGATTTTACCATAATTGTTCCCTTAATCTCAATCAGAAAGTTTTATACCATTGATTATTTTTACCCATTCGAATGCTTCTAACGTATTCAATTTATCCCTTTCAAATGCTCATTGATTCTATTTAACTAACTCAATTTCATATCTCAATGTTAATCCGGATATATCTTAGTTAAACACATTAAATCTCTAAGAATTCATGTAACGACCCATGAATTAGCATAAGTATTTCTACATTTTATATTAATTACCGATTTTTATTACGTGGTCTAAACAAATAATCCACATCTCTATGTAATTATCACTTACAAAATCAATGAATTAATGGCCAATTAATCATTGCATTAAATTAGAAGTAAAAAAAATTCATAAAGTCAATTTAAAAATTTTTTTAACTAAAATTAAGACTCAAAAGTAGGTTACAATCATTCATCATAACTAATTACTTAATTTCACACCATGTGTGAAGAATAAAACAAGAAGGAATTAAAGTACATTACCGAATTTCAAGGAAAAACATAAAAAAGATGAAGATCTTGCATCAAGATTCCGCTTTCTTCTTGTAAAATCTTGAAACCTTAGTTTGTTGATTGACTTCTTAATTTTTCCCTCCTTTTGGTTTGAATAATATATATACAATGAATCCCTCAAGCCTCTTCTTGAATGCATGTGTCTAATGAAATCCTACGAACCTCCTTTAGTTGTTGGACTAAGCTATATATTTATAGAACAAGATTTATGCAAAATTCTTGTTCAATTTGATTTCCACCAAAGAGTTTAAATTAGTTTCTACCAATGAGTTTAAGAATAAAAGGAAAAAAATTCATTTTTCAATTGGATTCCTTTTCTCATGTGACTTTAGTCATTCATCTTCTAATCTTTGCAATTAAGTCCTCTTCATTCTAAAATTATAATAATTGACCTGAGACAAGCTTCGAAGTTTGCAATTTAGTCCTTAAACTTTTCAAATGTCGAATTCAACTTTCGAAACTTATGAGTTTTTACCAAATGTTTCATTAATACTTCCAATTGATCTCTTGTAATTTAGTTAATCTTCAATTGCTTCAAATCAACTTCAATTAAGTTTCAAATAGCCTTTTTCACATAAATTGTATCCAATTTGGGATTTTCTTATAATTAACATAATTTACACAAGTTAAGTAGATAATCACTCAACTTACATATAAATAAATAATAATAGAAGTCCAAACAAGCGCATAAAATACATTTATCAATTTCTTTCCACTACGTTGGCCTTTGATTCCATCGATTGAAATGTACTACTCATTTTTTTAGATTTGTGATTATCTTCTTCTATTCTCAACAGAATAGTAATATCTTTAAGCTTAATTTTCTTATGCTTATGTTTCAAGTAAATCTTGAAGTCCTTCCATAAAGGCTGCAATTTCTCAATGAGTGCAACAACTTGCAATAATTCGAAGATTTTTATTCCTTCGACATAGATATCATTAAGTATCACTTAAAATTATTGAACTTGGAAGGTGATATTTTTGCTGTCAACCATTTTGTAATTCAAAAAATCAGATAATGATTTTTTATTGTATCGACATCTTCGATTTTGTACTTGGTGTCCAAAGATTCCCACAATTCTTTCGTAAACTTTACATTACACTACACATTATATAATGTATTGTCCAACCTCTTGAGTACAAAGTTTCTATTTGGAAAATTCGAGTACTTCCATGCATCAACCCCGACTAATTTCTCAAATTCACTTTCATCGTCTTTGAACGAAAGTGCATCTTTCTTGAGAAAACATTGCCAACTTAATGTTGTTAGATAAAACAACATTTTTTGTTGCCAATGGTTGAAATTTGACCCATTAAATTTCTCAAAAAATTTTGGGTCATATTTAAGAGTAGATTATCGGATGTAACCATTTTCTATACACAATAAGAAAATAAATGATTAAGGGGTAAAAGTAGGATAAATCAGAAAAATAAATTTGTCTTAAGAATGCTGCTTCTAAAGTATCTGGTACGGAAGCGTTTACGAAATTCTTGTAATAAGAATTGGAAATAAGAATTATATTGGAACAATCTTGTTTTGTATTGATATGTGATTGAAAATGAAATTAGAAAAGATAATTTTAAAAAAGACAAACTCCTAGATAAAGTGAAACTATTAATTGTAGTTGTGATGTACTACATCAATCCCTCCACTTGAATAAAACTCATCTTCGAATTTTGTGCTTTCAAGGAAAATTTATTTGGAGGAAAATACTCGAAGATATCAACAACATTGAAAGTATTGGAAATGTTCATATCAGCTAGAAGGTCAACTTTGTAAGCATTATTACCAATCTTTTGAAGAATGCGAAAATGACCAATCTTCTTATCTTTAAGCTTATTCTATGTGCCAATGGGAAAACGATTTTTGCAGAGATGGATCATCACCAAATCATCTTAGTTGAACAGCTTGAGGCGACGATGTTTGTCTGCAGCAATCTTGTAACGAATATTAGCATCTTCTAAATTTTGTTTTACTTCGTGATAAATTTTTTTAATACGTTCAGCAAGCTCTTGTGTATTAGAATTGACATTCTGAAGTCGAAAAAAATCTATCGTATGCCTTAGAACACTAGTGTAAATGACTTCAAATGGAGTCTTTTTGGTGGATCGATTAGGCATACTATTAAAAGCAAATTCAATGTGTGGAAGGGCAACATCCCACTACTTTGGTTTATCTCCACTAATTGTTCGAATCATATTGCCAAGGGTTTGATTAGCTACCTCTGTCTGTCCATCTATTTGTAAATGACTTGCGCTACTAAAATTTAAAGAAGTGTCAAATATTCTCCACAGTGTTTTCCAAAAGTGACTTAGAAATTTGACATCTCTATCAGAAGTTATAGAACGAGGAATGCTATGTAGGTGAATGATCTCGCGAAAAAATAAATTAGCCACGTAAGAAGCATCTGCAATTTTCTTACAAGAAAGGAAGTAAGTCATTTTCGAAAATCGATCAATTACGACCAAAACAGAATCAACTCCTCGTTGAGTCCGTGGAAGACCGAGAACAAAATCCATAGTGAGATCTTGCCTTATTGTTTCTGGAACAGGCAATGGGGTATAAAGTCCAGCATTTTGAGTTTGTCCCTTAGCTTTCTGACATATTGGATAATGCTGAACAGAACGACTAATGTCTCTTTTTATATGGGGCCAATAAAATCTTTCTTCAACCAAACTGATTGTCTTATCCCGACCAAAATATCCTCCTAATCCACGTGCATTCAATTATTGAATCAAGTGCTCATGCAAAGAAGAACGAGGAATGCATAATTGCATTCCTTTAAATAAGAATCCTCCCCGAAGTAGGTAATCGGGTATAAATGCCCTATTATTGCTTGTATAAGGTTCTTTTAAGCAATCAAACCCAACTACTTATGTGCTAATTGTAACTAAAAGAGATGCTCATCGACTTAAAGCGTCGCTACTTTATTCTGTTGGCCTGATTTACACTTTATAACAAAACTGAATTTCTGTAAAAAGGTGATCCACCGAGCGTGCATTCGATTCATTGTTTTTTTAGAATTAACAAACTTCAAAATTTGATGATCTGTAAATAACACAAATTCTCGTTGTATCAAGTAATGTTCCCAATACTTTAAAGCTTGAGTAACAGCATAAAATTCTAACTCATAAGTAGTCCACTTTTGTCGAAACTCACAAACATTTTCACTGAAAAATTCGATTGGACAACCTTCTTGAGATAATACTGCTCCAATTCTTATAACTGAAGTATCACACTCAACTTCAAATACTTTTTCGAAGGTAGGTAGTGCCAACACGGGTGTAGTGCATAACTTGGTTTTTATTTCCTCAAACTAATTTCTTATGCTTTGCCCCCATTGAAATTGGCCTTTTTTCCAGCAATCGGTAATAGGTGTCATGAATGTACTGAATCCTCAAATGAAACGCTTGTAAAAAGTTGCTAGCCTATGACAGCTTTGTACTTCTCTCACGGGTTTAGGAGCTGGCCATTCGCATATTTCTTTCACTTTTTAATTTATATGCCCCGAGTTTAACTTGGCTTTGTTTCAATATATTCAAATAGTCGAAAAAAATTTCGACAGTATGGATCCAATCCAAAAAATCTTCAATGTTTAATCGATTGTTAAAACTTGGCTAGTCCATCTTTGTCTTAAATTCTGGAACATTTGTAACTCGATTATTAGCCCTTGGTCGAAAATTATCTTCTTCTTGGGATGAATAGTCGAACCCCATGGTCGTCTTTGCTGAAAGCCTCTAGCTCTTGGCTGAAAATTAGGACCTCGATCAAAATTAACTCCTTGGTCAACATTGTAACCTCGATCAACATTATAATCTTGGTCAAAATTGTCTAGTTCAAAATTATTACCTCTATCTACCCTGTATCTTTGGTCAAAATTAATGCCACGATCAAAATCAATTCCTCTCCTAAAATCAAACCGCGTATATGCCTCTCGCTCAAGATTTCTCGTCAGAGCTCGCGGTCGGTTACTAAGTTTGTCATCGCCGTCGGTTGGAACCCCTCGTTGGGATGACCTTAGTCTTGCATGTTTCTTTGCTCGTAGAATTGTAGAGGGGTAGCCTCGCGAGGGACAATTCACTACTAGGTTCACATGCCAGGTGACTCGATCATGGATTTCTGGGTTTTGCTGTCGGAGTCGATCATTTGCAAGGGGCCGCCGTTCTTCCCCCACACTTAGGTCGATGTGGGGCTAGGGTATAGTGTGTGTCTCCCTCCTTGCTGGAACCCCATGATTTCTTGCATTCTGGTTAGCATCTTCTTCATCATCGTTGGGATCTGAGTTGATATCTCCATGTACATTTTTCTGCATGCTCATCTGTTCTGCTATGGGTGCATGATGCTTCTCAATAGTCATCGTAGTTAGCATCTTCGTGATATTGCGAAGAGCTTCATCTATCCCTTTTAGTCGTTGTTCAATTTTTTCAAACCTCCGTTCGTTCTCGATGGTGTGCCTGCCACTCAAACCGTCCTCAGCCATCAGATTGGGGTGAATTCCTTGCTCTGATACCAATTTTGGTGTGAAAGCGTTTATGAAATTCTTGTAATAAGAACTGAAAATAAAAATTATATTGAAATAATCTTGTTTTGTATTGATATAAGATTGATTGTCTTGAAAAGTATACAGTATCCATATATTTAAAGGCAAAATTATTCCCTAATCATATTAATAAAATGAACCAAAATTTTAAAGAAAATAAACTAATCCTAATCTATTAAGAATAAACCTATTACAACTAGAAAAGGAAATTAGAAAAGATAATTTTAAAAAAGACAAACTCTTAGATAAAGTGAAATGTACTACATCAGTATCGTATTATCCTTTAAACAATCTAGGATATTTACACTTGCGGATTTTGGGAATTGATTTGAATAGAGTAATATAACGATCAACATAATCAAAATATCAATTTCACTCACTTACTTCATGAAATGTCCTTAAAACGAATTTGCTCTCTTGTATGGTGCTTAAAGGCAGTCAGCAATCGTCTTTGAGGATATAATAAATTCCGTCTCTTAGAAATAGTACCACAATCTGTAAGAGTTCAACGAACTTAAAAAAGTGTTTCGCACTCAAAAAATAATACCACAATTTAAAGAGGGAAATGAAATTCAAAGTGTGAAAGTTTGATGAAAATAGTGTACATTTTTTGACACCAAGACAAGCTATTTATAGACAAAATTTATTAAGTACACCACAATTTTTAATTTTTTTCGTATTTACTTAAATAGTCTTTAAGTAAAATTACATAATTAGGATTTATATACTTTTAATTAATCATATCTCATTATAATCACACCACAAAACTTAACCTAATTTCTTCTTCTTTTCTATAATTACGAGTCTTGTGCCATGATACTACATGTCATAATTCATCAATTTGTTTAATTATTCTTTATATTTTTTTTTCCAATTCTTTAGATCTTATAATTGCAAAATGCAATTCTTTAAAAGAACCATTATTTTCTTCTTCAGTCAAAATTCTTGAATTTTGAGAGTCTAATCCTCCACTCGTTAAGGCCCTTTTATATTACTGAAGTCTTCACTTATCAAAATGAATATATACACAAATATAAAACCGGTATATAATAATTCAGAATGAGAAATGCGAGCAGAACTTTAAATTCCATCCTTTAAAGTTTAGACTCTCTAGAAATTTACAAAATAAAGATTGCAAATGTTCATCTCTTCGCGTGTATTATAATTTAACTCATCTTCTTTTAATAAGTTTCAAAACATTTCAGTGACTTCTTTGAAATTAGAAATTAAGTTCACTGACCAATTTCTTTGAAATCAAGTTTTTTTCTTCTTCTTCATCTTCCTCTTTTTTGAAAAAAATAATTAAGAAAAAATAGTGTGGATGAGAAGAAAACCTTACCCATATCTCTTGTTAATGTGATGAGAAGAAATTGGTAATGTTTTCTACTTTTTTCTTGTCCAGTCCTTGTAACCATGGATGCATGCAACATAAAAAGTACATGGTGAAAAGAAATGTGGAAGAAAATAAAAAGATGAAGTTTAGTAGTGAAGTATTTATTAAAACTCATAATTCTTCATTTTTATTATTTTTTTTAAAATTAGGTATATAATTGTAAATTTGTTGTCGTGTATTTATTAAAACTATGTTTTAATTGTGGTGTGTATATAATGTGGTGTACTTAATAAATTTTGTGGTGGTAATATAATTACCCTAGATAAAATCATGTTAAATAACAAGTAACGTGTTGCAATATTTAGGTTGTGTGAAAAGCTAGAACACCAGAACATTTACATATACATGGACTTTATTCGCATATACAAATGAACATCATAACATGTAAAACATCCCAATGTAAAGATGGGGTTTTTCACCTTCCATAAAAATCTATAACAAAATTACTTTTTCCGAATCAACCCTATTAACAGTGCATACGATGTATAGCTTTTTTCACTTTACAGATTACTTAATGCCTTTCCTAAATTCCTTTGTAGTATAGAAAAGTAAACCTTTAATTAAACGACTTATCAAAATATTATTCATCTATTTAGTCCATGCATGTATTTACCATGGACACAATAATGTTCTCCACCTAAACATAAGAAAACATAGAGAAGAAATGGAGAAGACGAAACACAAAAGTCGACCAGCAACAAGAAGAAACAGCAAAAAGAAAAAGAGAAATTTGAGAAAATATAGAAAAAACAAAATACACTAAATCGCTACCAAATCTCTACTACTCTGAGTTGGGTTCATTGTGATAATGATTCAATTCTAGAGCCGGAGTGTTATGTTTCGACAAGATATAGTTGATTAATAAATAATCGAAGAAATTAGGCAAGATTTAAGCCATTGTTTGATCCTCATTTTTGAGGTAAAATGTATGTAATGGTGATTTTTGTGGAGAATTTGTAGTTAAAAAATAAGGAATTTTTTTTGAAATACGTGTTTAATTATTTTATAGGAGAATGTAGTTGAAAATAAGTTTTGAAAAAATGGATTTCAAAAAGGGACTTAATATATAGTGGAATTTAATAGCTAGTCAACCAATTAAATTTCTTCGATTACCTTGTATGCTCGTTTCCATTTTGGGCCTAGGTTCCCTAACTGTGCCAATCGATTTTCCATGAAGACTTTCTTTAGTATCATGTTGTCAATTTAAATGTTCTACTCTGGACATTGAAGTTGTAGTACTTAGTCATTTTTCTTTGTTATGTAGCCTCAAACATCTAGTTCCACTCTCATTGCCTCGAACTTTTTTGAAGTGCATACGACGAGAGGATTTGAGGCCAACCTTTACTAGAATCATCACATCAGTGCGTAGGCCTAAAATATATCTCCAAGACAAACTTTAGCACTCAATTAAGGATGACAATTCGACCCCCAAAACTCGAGCATAGAGGTGCCCCACTCCGACAAGGGTGGGACTCGTGAACCAACCAAGCCAGCTCGCATGAGGCTCGAGAGCAGCTCATAAATTGGCTACAAAATGCAAATTTCAATTAAAAAATAGTACTCGCAAGCGGCTAGAGAGCAGCTTGTATTTTATCACCTAAAACAAAAGGTTTGCCGCAAGTGGCTCGTGAGCCAACTGGTGGGGCGAGATGAGCCAAGTCGAGCCCAAAAATAGGCGAGCTGTGCCACTCAATTGATCCTATTAAACATTACTAATTTAAGCGATGGGAAAAAATTTTATAGGAGACTAATTTCTCAAATCTTATTCCTTTGACTTGAGTAGAAAACTAAGCCCCGAACCCGCTATTCCCCTGTACCCGGATCCAAATTCTCGACCCACCAACAAAAATAGGCACAAAACACTGCACTATATTACGTTTCAATTTCTCTCCCAAACAATTATCTTAGATATAAACCAAATCATATTAATTAGGGTTTGAAATTGTTTGATTAAATTCAGATCTCTGTGTTATTTATGAGTTTGTGATTTAGGAAATTGTGAAATGTTGACGAAGTTTGAGACGAAGAGTAATAGAGTTAAGGGATTGAGTTTCCACAGTAAGAGGCCATGGATTTTGGCGAGTCTTCACAGCGGCGTGATCCAGCTCTGGGACTACCGCATGGGCACTCTTATTGACCGCTTTGACGAGCATGATGGTCCTGTTCGCGGCGTTCATTTTCACAAATCCCAGCCACTCTTTGTCTCTGGAGGTTCATTATTTCACCCAGTGATCTCCATAGTTTTTTGTTCTTTTTAATAATTTTCTGTATTTTAGACTCTGGATATTGGGTTGATATCGGATTTTACATGAGGGCATTGAATTTTCTCGAATTGTTCGAACTAGTGGAATTTGGGATATGAGTGGGTTGATAATAAGCTCCATTGTTTAGCAGTTGGTGATTTCAATTCACGTTATTATAATCTAATGCATTTAATGATGTGAACTGCTAGTTTTTGGTTACAAGATGATTATCCTAATCACTGTGGGCGAATTTGCCCAGTTGACACCTCTGAGCAAGTCAATGTTGGGCTTATTGGATCCTTAGGTCATTGGGTTTGATATAAGTATATGCTTGTACTTGTTTAGTAATTGGTGATTACAAGTCACGGTTTTTATAATCGATCCATTTAATAATGTGCATCACTGGGATTTGGTTTTAGCTATCATTGTTTGTTATTTTATAATTAAATTATGATCCTAGAATTCGTGGATTGTGTCATCTCGATAGTGAGATGTAGGTTCAAATATCTGATATTTAGGGGCATGGCTTAATATATGCTTGTTTCAATGCTTAGGTGATGTGTGAAAGTTTATGCTTCAAATTGTTGAATTTTCATTTCGAAAATGAGGATTTATATTTATTGGGTGCTTTTTGTTGTATTAGTGAATATGCTGACTAAAGAATGTATTGTGTGACATTTGATTTGTAGCGCAGGTAATATTTTTTGTCATCTGTTTGCTAATAGAATGTTGTGTAATTAGGCAATTTCTATTTTAGTCATACTGGACCTGAGAAATCTTAAAACTTGTGCTCATATTTTTGTAATAATCATTAGGCAATGAATTTTATGCTCGTAGTGTCTTAATGAACATTAGACAGAGTTTGATTTTTATTTCTTTGTTATTTAATGATTTCATGGGATTGATTCTTTGTAACATACTCGCTCTTCTTATGAAGATTTCAAGGAATGACAAATCAGTTATCAATTTTTTATCAGAAAGCATTTTATTTATTTTTATTTCGTACTGAATAAAGAATATGTGCATAATTAACTTTGATAGATACATCTTTCTGCTTTATCTTGCAGGAGATGATTATAAGATCAAGGTTTGGAATTACAAGCTACACAGGTGTTTGTTTACACTTCTTGGACATCTTGATTATATCCGAACCGTTCAATTTCACCACGAGTATCCCTGGATCGTTAGTGCAAGTGATGATCAAACTATCCGGATATGGAATTGGCAATCACGCACTTGCATTTCTGTCCTAACGGGACACAACCATTATGTGATGTGTGCCACATTTCATCCCAAAGAAGACTTGGTTGTTTCAGCATCTTTGGATCAAACCGTTCGAGTTTGGGACATCGGAGCATTGAGGAAGAAAACTGTTTCTCCGGCTGATGACATCCTGCGATTGAGTCAAATGAACTCTGATTTCTTTGGTGGTGTAGATGCTGTTGTGAAGTATGTCTTGGAAGGCCATGATCGTGGGGTTAACTGGGCTTCATTCCATCCCACTCTCCCTTTAATTGTCTCTGGAGCAGATGATCGCCAAGTGAAAATTTGGCGCATGAATGGTACACGCAGCTTAATCTTTGATTTATGATTGCCTCAAAGAACTTTTTTCTTTAAGAATATCAATTTCTCTTTTAGAAGATAGATATTGCTTTCTAGAAAGAGAATGACGTGCTGTTATTACTTGGATTTAACGATGAGAATACATTTATGCATGACACAAAGGTCATATTGGAGTACGTAGTTTCAAGATTTCTGTTCTTGGTGATACCATCCTTCCAGTTTTTAAAAAAACTTTGGTTTCCCTTTTCACCATATTCTGTTAAAATGTTTCAAAGTTTGTGGTATTTTACTACTCGATCTGTCAATTCTCTTGTGTTATGTTGCGAATAGAACGTCACAAGGGAGTAAAATATATGTTAATTTAAATGAACCCATAATTTATTCAACTACAGTAGAATAAAGTTGGAAGGCCTAAGGATGAAAGAGGGACCTTATAGAATTAGGGGATGACATTATCTAAAGTTGACATTCAATTGTACTGCTTGCAATGGAAAGGCAATTATTTTACCAATTGGTTAACTAGAAGGATGTCTTAACCATGGAAATCTCTGTTATCTTCAGTTTTACTTAAGAGGGTAAATTTATAATTTTTTCTAGCTTCCTTTTATGAACCTCAGACCATTTATGATATTTAAAGTGTATCTGAATAATCTCCAATTTAGCCAAGACGCTATATTAAATTGAAGGATCATGTTATCTTAAAAGCTGCTTGTAGTTGGGACTGTGAACTTCCTTTTGACAAATCCTTTTTAAAAAATGAATCATATGTGAAATTTGGTGACCAGTTCTGTTGACATCTTATTTCAGAAAGCTTCTAGATTTTCCATATTGGAATTGTTGCGAACTAATACTTATTTTGTCAGATACAAAGGCTTGGGAGGTGGACACGTTGAGAGGGCACATGAACAATGTATCATGCGTTCTGTTCCATGCAAAACAGGACATCATTGTTTCCAATTCAGAAGACAAGAGCATTCGGGTTTGGGATGCTACCAAAAGGACTGGTCTGCAAACTTTCCGCAGGGAACATGACAGGTTCTGGATCCTTTCAGCTCATCCTGAGATGAGTCTTCTGGCCGCTGGTCATGACAGTGGTATGATTGTCTTCAAGTTAGAGAGAGAGCGTCCTGCTTTTTCCTTGAGTGCTGATTCTCTGTTTTATGTGAAAGATCGATTTCTGCGTGTTTTCGAGTATTCGACTCATAAAGACACACAATTGATGCCAATTCGTCGACCTGGTTCTAACAGTTTGAATCAAGGGCCGCGAACTCTTTCTTATAGTCCTACTGAGAATGCTGTTTTAGTCTGCTCGGATATGGATGGAGGGTCATATGAGCTCTACATTATACCTAAAGACAGCTATGGCAGAGGCGATACAGTCCAAGAGGCAAAAAGGGGTATGGGGGCATCAGCGGTGTTTGTGGCTCGAAATAGATTTGCAGTGCTAGAGAAAAGCAGTAACCAAGCGTTAGTCAAGAACTTGAAAAATGAAATCGTCAAGAAGAGTGTTTTGCCAATTGCAACCGATGCAATATTCTACGCTGGGACTGGAAACTTGCTGTGCAGGGCAGAGGACAGGGTTGTTATCTTTGACCTCCAACAAAGGATCCTTCTTGGGGATCTCCTGACTCCTTTTGTTAGGTATGTCGTTTGGTCTCAGGACATGGAGAGTGTTGCCTTATTGAGCAAACATTCTATCATCATTGCTGATAAGAAGCTTGTGCACCGCTGCACTCTTCACGAGACCATTCGTGTCAAGAGTGGAGCATGGGATGATAATGGTGTCTTCATATATACTACCCTGACTCACATCAAGTACTGCCTCCCTAATGGGGACAGTGGAATTATCAAAACCTTGGAAGTCCCATTGTACATAACAAAAATATATGGCAATACTATCTTTTGCTTGGATCGAGATGGGAAAAACCGTCCTATCATTATTGATTCGACTGAATATGTTTTCAAATTATCTCTGTTGAGGAAGAGATACGACCAGGTTATGAGCATGATTAGAAATTCAGAGCTCTGTGGACAGGCCATGATTGCATATCTGCAGCAAAAGGGCTTTCCACAAGTTGCTCTTTACTTTGTGAAGGACGAAAGGACTCGCTTCAACTTAGCACTTGAGAGTGGGAACATCGTGAAAGCTCTTGAATCGGCTAAGAAGATTGATGAGAAAGATTACTGGTACCGGCTAGGTGTGGAGGCCCTTCGTCAGGGAAATACTGGGATTGTTGAATATGCATACCAGAGAACGAAGAATTTTGGGAGGCTATCGTTCCACTATCTAGTTACTGGTAATGTGGACAAATTGTCCAAACTGATGAAAATTGCCGAGGTGAAGAATGATGTTATGGGCCAGTTCCATGACGCATTGTACCTTGGTGATGTCCACGAGCGTGTCAAGATTCTGGAGAATGCAGGCCATCTGCCCCTTGCGTATATCACTGCCTCAGTCCATGGGCTCCATGATATTGCTAATCGAATAGCTGTGGAACTAGGGGATAATCTTCCATCTTTGCCTGAGGGGAAGAAAGCTTCTCTTTTGATGCCCCCAAGTCCTTTTTCGTGTGCTGGAGATTGGCCTTTATTAATGGTCAGTAAAGGGATATTTGAGGGTGGTCTTGATGATGCAGGCAGAGGTGAAGAGGAAAATTATGAAGAGGCTGCAGATGCTGATTGGGGCGAGGCTTTGGATATTGGTGAAGTGGAAAACGTGCAAAATGGAGACATTAGTATGGTGGTGGAGGAAGAGGATATGCGCGAAGAAACTGAGGGAGGATGGGATCTTGAGGATCTGGATCTTCCTCCGGATACTGACACGCCAAGGACGGCTCCAAATGCACGTTCTTCTGTATTTATTGCTCCAAACCCTGGCATGCCTGTAAGCCAGATTTGGGTCCAAAAATCATCTCTTGCTGCTGAACACGCAGCTGCTGGAAACTGTGATACAGCAATGCGTTTATTGAATCGTCAACTAGGGATAAAGAATTTCTCTCCATTGAGATCACTATTCATGGATCTTCACATGGGCAGTCACACTTATTTACGTGCCCTGTCTCTGGCACCAGTGATTTCTGTAGCAGTCGAGAAAGGTTGGAACGATTCAGCTAGTCCAAATGTGCGGGGTCCGCCTGCACTTGTGTTCAATTTCTCACGGTTGGAAGAGAAGCTACAGACTGGTTACAAGGCGACTACTGCTGGAAAATTTTCTGAAGCCCTTCGACATTTTGTGGCTATTCTTCAAACAATTCCATTTATTGTTGTCGAGTCACGAAGAGAAGTGGATGAAGTTAAAGAATTAATTATCATTGTAAAGGAGTATGTTCTGGGTTTGCAGATGGAACTTAAGAGGAAGGAATTGACTGACAATCCAGTTCGTCAGCTGGAATTGGCAGCTTATTTTACCCACTGCAAGCTCCAACTTCCTCACCAGAGACTAGCACTGTTGAATGCCATGACTGTTTGCTATAAAGCACAAAACCTGAGCACTGCAGCCCATTTTGCCAGGGAACTTCTGGAGACCAATCCAGCTGCCGAAAACCAAGCCAAGAAAGCCCGTCAAGTTCTGCAGGCGGCCGAGAGGAATATGAGAGATGTTACACCACTGAATTACGACTTCAGAAATCCTTTTGTGGTGTGTGGGTCCACGTACACCCCAATATACCGGGGGCAGAAGGATGTTACTTGCCCTTACTGCAGTACGCATTTTGTTCCATCGCAGAAAGAGCAGCTTTGTACAGTTTGTGAGCTTGCAGAGGTAGGAGCTGATGCATCTGGTTTAGTCTGTTCGCCATCACAGATCAGATGATTGGCCTTCTTGCCATGGCTTGTTCGCGGCTTTTCATTAGCAATACAAGTTAAGTGGGTGAACGGCTTTCATCTCAAAAAGAAGTAGAATTATCATACAACGATGAGGTTTTCATTTAGATTATAGCTATGTTCATTATGTGTTTCGATTTAACAATCAGTTTTCTCAAATTCCCTCCCGCCTTTTCTTCGAGTTGATCATCACATTTTTCTTTGTTAGTATGTAAGATTTAAAGTGTTTGTTTACGGTGGTTAGTGGGGCAAATAACAATGTGATTAACAAGATTAGTTAATAATATACATTTGTATTCTCGAAATTGAGGGAAAATCTGCTATTAATGTGTATAAAATATTTTAATGGTTACAGTAAGTTATCGAAATCGATGAGTAAAAATGATAAAAAATAAGATCCAGTAAAATTCAAAATCCTAGAAAAAAAAGTGGAGTTGGAGGGTTTAATGTTTCAATAATCACCCAATTTATATCATGGTCATGGGTTACTAAACTTCAAAGTCCTTCCAAGTGTTCATTGAACTTTGTTCGTTTGCATTCAATCCGTCACCCACCCTAAAAAATTCATTACATTATTCACCGACGTGGCTAACGAAAATCTCACGTGGCAAGTTGTAGTCGATAAAAGAATTACAATTAAGCCAAATCATTATTTCTTTACTTATCCAATTTACACTTGTCACATTTTGATCATCAAACTTCAAAATGCTTCATATTGATCACTCATCTTTGGGATGCACTCCATCCATCATTCGTTATATTTCGTTCTCTTCGTTGCTAATGTATTGCATGGAAATTCCACATGGTAAGTTACAGTCGTTAAAAAAATTATAACTCAGTCAAACTATCAACTCATCAAAATCATCATATGTGAAACGCGACTTCCGCATCCCCAATTTCAGCACTAAAAAACCTAGCCTCCAATTTACTCGTCTCACTCACGTATAGCTAAATTGTGTAATAAGATCGAGCCGATTGTCTATCCAACTACTTGAGGAAGGAAATGTCATCGAACTCCAGGCAAATTAATGAACAAAGAACAACAAATATAAGCACAACCCAGAAGGTATTCCAACAATACACCAATAGTTGGAGTTCAATGACATTTCCTTCCTCAAATAGTTGGATATGCACATGTAAAAATGGAATATTAGGATAATATAGACGTCGAGTAGATGGTAAAATTGGGAATAGGGCTTTATAAGTAGTAGCTTCTTGGGGATAGGGCTTTATAAGTAGTAGCTTCTTGAAAATGTACTTCTGGTAAATAACTTCAAACATAATTTACTTAGTATTAGTCAATTATGTGATAAAGACAATCATATTAAATTCGATTCTTCTAAATATCTCATTAAAGATGCTATATTTAAGTAGGTATTGTTTATAGGAAGATGTTTATAACGTAAATATCGATTTTGAAAATGATGAAAAATATTTAGTGAGTTTGAAAGAGGATACTTGGCATGGCATAGAAGATTAGCTCATGTTGGCATGGATCTCCTTTCAAAAATGTACAAAAATAGTTTTGTCAAAGGTCTACCAAATTTGAAGTTTGAAAAAGACAAAATTTGCGATGTAAAACAAGTAAAAAGTTCATTTAAACCCAAATTACACTCATCAACTACAAAACCACTTCAATTACTTCACATTGATCTTTTTGGACCATCAAGAAACGCTAGCTTAGGTGGAAAATACTATGGTTTTGTTATTGTTGATAATTTCTCTAGATTCACATGGATTCTTTTCTTAAGTCTTAAAGATGAAGCTCTAAAAACTTTTAAACATTTTTACAAAAAGATTCAAAATATAAAATGATACTTCACTACAACCATTAGAAGTGATCATGGTAAAAAAATTTGATAGTCTCGCATTTGATGAGTTTTGTAATGAAAATAGATATGAACATAATTTCTCGACTTCTAGAACTCTTCAACAAAATAGTGTAGTAGAAATGAAAAATCGCACATTGTAAGAAATGGCTAGGACCATGCTAAATGAAAATAGCATGCCAAAATATTTTTGGTCCGAAACCATTAACACCGCTTGCTATATTGTAAATAGAGTTTTAATTAGTCGAAAGAAAACCAAAACTCCATATGAACTTTGGAAAAATAGAATTCCCAATATTGGTTATTTCAAAGTCTTTAATTGCAAATGTTATATCTTGAATACAAAAGAAAATTTGGGAAAATTTGATTCAAAATCCAACGTTGAAATTTTTCTAGAGTATTCATTGACTAGTAAAGCCTATAAAGTTTTCAACAAAAGAACTCTAGTCATTGAAGAATCAATGCACATCACTAACGATTAAACTAACTCTATTGATCGTGAAAAAGGTATTGATCTTGATGTAGGTTGGAAAACTCCATTCGAACAATTAACTATTCAAGATAAACACAAGAAAGATCAACAAGATAAACATCAAGAAGAAGAAAATATTCAACAAAGCGAAAAAGAGTCAACCGAAGTCCAAAATGACTTACATCTACCAAAAGAATGGAGGTTTGTTCACTCTCATCCTAAAGAACTAATCATTGGCGACCCATCAAAAGGTATTACTACTAAAGCCTCTACTAAAAATTATTTAACTAGTTGTGCATTCATTTCACAAATTGAATCTAAAAACTTCAAAGAGGCCGAATTTGATGAATTTTGTATACTAGCTATGTAAGAAGAACTAAATCAATTTGAACGAAACCATATTTTAGACTTAGCTGCTAGACCAAATGATCAAATCGTCATCAGTACTAAATGGGTCGTTATGAATAAACGTGATTAAAACGGAGTAATTGTGCATAACAGTGCTAAATTAGTGGCCCAAAGTTATAACCAAGAAGAAGGATAGATTTTGTAGAAACATTTGCACCTATGGCTAGATTAGAATCCATTCGCATACTTCTTGCATTTGCTTGTCATAAAAAATTCACTTTTTATCTAATGGATATCAAAAGTGATTTTCTTAACGGTTTTATTCAAGAAGAAGTGTTTGTTGAACAACCACCCAATTTTAAAAATCACAAACATCCTAACCATGTTTTCAAACTTAGAAAATCTCTTGATGGTTTAAAAAAAGCTCTCAAGGTTTGGTACGAACGATTGAGCAAATTTTTAATTTCAAATGGTTTTTCAATAGGAAAAATGGATACCACTCTTTTTGTTAAAATTCAAAAATATGATATGATCATTGTTCAAATTTATGTTGATGACATTATATTTGGTGCTACTAATATTTATCTTTGTGAAAAATTTTCTAAATCCATGAGCATGGAATTTGAAATGAGCATGATGGAAAAACTTAAATTCTTCATCGGCCTCCAAATTAAGCAAACTTGTGATGGAATCGTCATCAATCAAAGTAAGTACATATTGGACATACTCAAGAAGTTTGATATGGATGATTTGAAGTCAATGAGCACCCATATGAGCACATCCATAAAATTGGACAAAGATGATCAGAGGTATGATCGGATCTCCCTTCTTTACTTAACAGCAAGTAGACCCGATATTATATTTAGTGTGTGCTTATGTGCTAGATTTCAATCGAAACGTATATTTAGATATCTTAGTGGCACTAGAACTTTAGGGTTTTAGTATCCCAAAGGTACCCACATTGATCTACTTAGCTAATTGGATGCCGATTGGGCCCGATGCACAATCAATCATAAAAGCATTAGCGGACCGTGCCATTTTTTAGGCTTTACACTTGTATCATGGTTTAGCAAGAAACAAAGTTTCGTTGTATTGTCTACCGTCGAAGCCGAATATATCTAGGCCGCTAGTTGTTGTGCACAAGTTCTATGAATGAAACAAACTCTTAGTGATTATCGCCTATTCTTTGATCATATACACATTATGTGTGATAACACCAGTGCCATAAACTCGTTTAAAATCTCATTTTATACTCTAGGACGAAGTACATTGAAATTAAACATCACTTTCTAAGAGATCATGTTCAACATGGTGTATTGTGTTAGAATTTGTAAACATGAAAAATCAATTGGTCGATATTTTCACAAAACCTCTTGCTCTTGATCGTTTCTCACATATTAGAAGAGGTTTAGGCATGAATTTGAGGTACATGATTGAATTCATAACTACATGCGCTTATGTGTTCTCATTGCATTATTATATTTACATAAATTTAATGTTTTTTTTTAAAGGGGAGGACTGAACGAGTCAACTGGACGTCCGATAAACCCGTCAGGTTTGACAGAGAATTTTAACTCTGTCAACCGAACGTCTGGTAAAACGCGATTAAATCCCTCTTTAGCGAACTAATCCATTGTTCTTCCTCTCTTCTTCATTTTTCTCTCATTTCTCTCCCTAAATCTCTTCTCTCTCTTTCATTCTCTCCACACATATCATCAAATATTTCTCAAAATCAATAAACCCACACTTCAAATCCTTTCAAATTTTCAATTTTCAATTATTTCATTCCAATTTTTCCCAAAAATTTGAAACCCTAGAACATGAATTTTTTCTTCAAATCTTCTTTATTTTTCTACAATTTCGGGGTCTAGAAGAACGGGAAAAATACTCAAGAGCATGATGGGGCGATCTCCTCAACAATCATCTGACGAAAAATTCGATATGAAACCCGAGATACTGGTCAATCCATTTGAAAAATCTCTCATTTTAATAGGTAAAAACGTTTATTTTGCCGACTTTACAATTGAAGTAGTCGCATTTCATATTGAAAAATATTTTGAAAACATGGGGTGGGTGTCGGTAACTACTCTAGAAGAACTTACATATCATCGCCTTATGAAAGAATTTTATAAAAATATAGTTATTCCTGCTCGTTTGGATGAAATTTCATGTTTACTCAAAAATGTTTGTATCACCATCAACAAAACTCTCATTCGTGACATTCTTGAGCTTGAACCATGTGATATCCAATTTTTTTTTCATAAAACTCATCCTACTTTTGAAGGGTATAACCTTTTCGAAGCATGTCGTTGGGTTATAGGAAATTATTTTGAAAACATCACAAAAATTAGTGCAAATTAACTCACACTTCCTTGCAAAGTTTTACAAAACATTATTGCACATGTGATTCTTCCTAGAAAAAGTCATCGAGACGAAGTAAACTTTTTTGTTCTATTTATCCTCGATTCTTTTCTTGTTGTGCGAAAACTAGATTTTCCAATTATTGTATTAGGTCTCATGAAACTTATGCATTCCATGCTTCATCTTAAAGTTTTGCCTTACGGAATGCTTCTTACAAAAAAAATTTAAACATTTTGACATTCCACAACACGATGAGATTTCTGTTAGGCTTCGCCCCATCGACACTATCAACTTTCAAACCCTTAAACGAATGAAAACACTAAAAGAACACGATCAATGTGTGTCACACACAAAAGGGTTCAACCTTATTTCGGGTCTATCGACTCTACCTTTTGAAGGTGATGACGATGCTGATGATATACCACAAATTTCGCACCCTCCTCATGATTTTCCGGCCTCTAGTGCTCCTCGCTCTTCGTCTGATGGTTTCATATTTACCGAGGATCACTACAATTTCATTAATGGCCATATTGATTCTTTACATCTTCAGTGGATAGACTTGGCGGGATGCTTTAGGAGTTGCAGGTCTAGCAGGACACTACTCGAGCTCAACATGATGCCATCCAAGCACAGCATGCGGACATGCAGGCTCAGCAGAGCGCTTTCTATGCTCACTTCTATGCACTCTTACCTCCACCACCTCATCCGGGGCCGTAGATCTCGACTTTGTTGATTATCTTTATTATGACTTATCTACAATCTCTATGTTCAGCTTCTTTTGTTTTGAACATTATTATCTATGGTTATTTCTTTTATGATCAATGCTCCGATTGTTTTGTTACATGTTTTGCATTATACTTTTTGTTTATGCTAAAAGGGGAAAAGTGAGATGGAGATAATTATGCATGAATCGTTTTAACAATAATATGCTTAGAATATATGAAACACGGGGAAAGAGGAAAACTCACATTTTGAATGCATGTTATCAATCTGTAAAATAAAGGAGGATTCCGAATTACATGATAAATTGATATCAAATTGCTCAATCCTATTCTACAAATCATCTTGTTTTTCATTATAAAAAATGGGAAAATTGTTGAACAAATTATTCTTATCTCTAACATTTATATTCGAGTCTTCGTTGTTACATGTTACGAACCTGATAGAAATCGAGCATTCACAAATCAAGCTTAGAAATTGAGCACTCGCGTCAAGACAATCGGAGACAAATCAAGCACTTGTGCCAAATTTAAAATCAAGCAACAAATTGTGCACTCGCGCCAAATCAATCGAAGATATTAGATTTAAATTATTTGAATCCATATGTAAAGGTAAAATGCTTTAATTCTTATCAATGAATCACTTCAAGCTCGTAAGTTAAATTTTTATGCATGAGATAAACTTTTCATAAAAAGAACTCGCATAAAAATTATTTTTGATATGGCAAAAATCCTCACTTGACTTTGAAATTCTTTACCAATGACACTTATTTTGAAAAGATAATATATCCCTAAAGTATTTACATTGGCTTAAAAATCAAGAAAAGAGAACCAGAAATTTCTGGTCTAGCCGACGTCTGGTGGCTTCAACGGTCAAATTTCTTACAGTTCTGATTTTTTAATGTATACGGCTATTTTTCAGTCGTTCGGTCAGTAGCAAACGTCCGGTAGAAGTCATTTGGTTGGATAGAACTTTTTGATATTTTGACTGCTATAAATACCATTTCATTTTAAAATCATTATACATATTCAAGAGCATTCAAATGAGATTTTCTTGAGCAAAATTGCATTGATTTTTCATATCATTTATTATCAAATCATTTTTGTCTTGAAAAACTTTTGATCAAATTAACTTTTGAAAATCATTCTACATATCAAAGTTTTTCATAACTAACACTTGAGTTTCATTCATTGCTATTTATTAAAGTGTTAGCATATTTCTCTCTTAGTACTAAATTGTGATTATATCATTTATTAAGAGAAAAGTTTCAATTTGTATAATTTACTTTCTTTGTACTTGTGGATCGTGTTGAGATTCCGTAAAAGGTTAACATTGTAAAAGGATCGTACTCATTGTTTGTAAGTTATCAGAAGCTTTGTAAATGGTTGGATCGCACCACAACTCAATCAACATAATGAAATTGGTCTTGCTCATGCCGTAGAGTTTGATAACGGAGGACGTAGATCATTGCGTTAGATCGAATCTTCATAATTATATCTTTTCCATTCTCTATTCCTCTCTATTTATTGCTTTCATATTCATGCTTATTATTTGAATTAATCTATCTAGTTATTATGTGTTTGATTTTAGATAAATTTTTCTAAAAAATTTTAAAAATCAATTCACCCCCTCTTGGTTAGCTATTTTTGGGCTATCATATAACACTTTGACGACTTACATTAAATATATATAAATGTACCAACATTTAACAAAAGGTCGTGTTGCTCATATGGTAGAGCACTAGTCTTGCATGCAAAAGGCACAGGGTTTGATTCCAGGAAAATTTTCTACCAAATTGTTCAAAGCAAAATTTTATAGCATATTTAAAATAATTGTGATTCGAACTCTTACTCAACATATGATAATAGAATACTTAACTGCCATGGCAATTGAAGAATTTTAACAATAAAAGTGATAAGAAAATATATATTGGATTTTATGAAAGTAATAGACTATTTGTTTTAAAAAATATTTTTTAACTAAAATTCGATATTGCAATAACTTAACGGTTGAACCACTGATCCAATGATTTGTACAATCAACGATCGGGTCGGGTATCATAACAATGCATAATACATATTTTTATTGTTAGATTTTATTAATTTATTTTGTAAATTTTAAATTTGGATAATCCAAATATTGTTCTTTATTTCTTTAAGAGTTCGAAAAATACATTTTTTTGAGTAAAAAATAATTCTAAAACTGATTGTTTTAAAAACTTTACATAAACTTAGCCTAAGTTCGAAACTTGTATTTACCGTTTAATCATGATTTATGTATAAGTTTCATTTTGTCTCGTTTAAGTCCATTAAAACTTAAAATTTGATTATATGTATATGATTCAAACATGTATTTTTTTCTTGCTATTTAGATTATATTTTCATTGTATGACTTTTACGTTTATATTAAAGAATTTTTTAATTTTATTTAATTAAATATTAATAAATAATCTCGTTATTACGACCATCAGTAGCCAATGATCGTCCTAGCCTACACAACTTCCAGGATCTATCCATGTTAATCGTATTATAACTTGCTTACCCTATATATGGAACGTTTCAAAAATGTCTTGAGGTTCGTATATGCGCACATTTTAGAACATTCACTAAAAAATAGTGTTTCAAGGTGGGCCAGGCCACCCTAGGCTCAGTAACAATCACTCAATCTCGCTCGAGCCAAATCAAAGGTTCAATGGCCATTCAATAAATTTTTTGACGTAAATCAATCAAATTTCCTCGCAAATCAGCCTAGCGATTTTTTAATCAATTAAGTGCTTGTGGAAAAGTTTCAAAAGTTAACTTTTAATGGGATTTACAACTTTTATCAACTATTCAATTATATATTTAATTATGTTTTATTAAAACCTTTATCATACAATCCTAAATGATTTGTAATCGATCGGACAGTTCGGACCTATTCAACCTATTTGGAGCTTTAGTAAATGTGGATCCCAAATGAGTCAAACCTATTGCATACTACTACATATACAGAAAATGCAGCGGATCCCAACCTTGCCCTCCACAATGCGCATACAAAAAAGTAGGGCTGGACATCGTCCGGTTCGGAAAAATTTTCAGGTATTTAATAAATAGAATCGTCGAGTCCAAATATAATTATGGAACCGTTCGACTTCGGTTTGGTTCGGTTCAGTTCAGTTCCGTATCATAATTAATTTTTTTAACAGATTTCTAATGGTCAACGATCGTTGGTCGTTGTTGGGCAGTTTGAGAGGAAAAGTCGAACTCGGCAGTCGTCGCCTTCAATTTGGGCATGTGGATGTAGGTTTTCAATTTATCAAATGATTTGCGGCCAGTGACTCAGTAGTTGCCGAATGAAAGTATGAAATTGGAAAGAGAATGATAAAAAGTTAAAAAAAAAAAACCTAGATCTTGAGCTATATATTTGATACGGAGAATGGTACTCTTGGCATTTTCCTGAACTAGCGAAGATTGTGAATGACAACTATCTTTGTGCCAAAGTTGCGAAGTATGCGGAGGATAAATCTCAGCTGTCTGAGGAAAAGTTAATGGCCTGACAGATGTAGTTGGGGATGAAGACAAGGCAAGGGAGATTATAGAAGCTGCCAAAGCTTCCATGGGTACAATTTCGGATTTCTGATGGTCTATGAAAGCACGTTTCATTAAATATTGACCGACTTTATTTATTCTTTTAGGACAAGATTTGTCTCCTATAGAGCTGATGAACGTAAAGCAATTAGCACAAAGAGTAATGGACCTTGCTGAATACAAGAAGAAGCTCTACGATTACCTCGTTGCCAAAATGAATGATATAGCGCCTAATCTGGCTACATTGATTGGGGAAGTTGTTGGTGCCCGATTGATTTCTCATGCACCATCTTACAACCTTGGCAAAGTGCCCTTCTTCAACTCTTCAGATTCTTGGTGCAGAGAAGGCTCGATTTAGGTATTTTACCTCTGTAGCATTCTGATAATTGAATGTATTGCATGCTTTGGCTCGTAATAGAGTTTGTGCTTGTTTTGTTTCTTGCCTAGTTTTCACGTAAATTATCTTATGTTTCAGAGCTCTCTAAACTCGGGGAAATACTCCAAAATATGGTCTTATATTTCACTCCTCCTTCATTGGTTGTACATCTACTCGAAACAAAGGTCGGATGGCCCGTTACCTTGCAAACAAGTGCTCCATTGCTTCCCTCATTGACTATTTCTTAGGTGAGTACTTATTTGTTTAGAAAATTGGTCATCTCTTGTTCGTGCATACACTATGTTAAGAGCAAAGGTGCACTTCTTTCTATAACATCATTTCTGAACTTCCTTAAACAATATCAAGGATTAGTGTATTGTAAATTATTATCTGAATGAGTTGCTTGATACTCTCCTTTCATGTGTGTGTGTCTATGAGCATGTTTGGAATTGCTTAAATAAAAATTTAAGTGATCATAAACCCCTGTTTGGTAGGGATTAGAATAGAAGAATGTGTGGTTGAAAAGTAATGAAAAGTTTTAGATTTGTGTGTAATATTATTTTATTTGGAGAATGTGTGGTTAAAATGAAGAAAGAAAGAAAAAAACGAGAATAAGAATGGGGGTCAAACATGGCCAAAATTTGACGTGGTTGAAAAGTTGTGGGTCCCATAAAATGTATGGTTAAAATTAATTGTTGACTTAATTTGATTAAAATCTTGATTTTAATTTCCACCAAACATGTGCGAAATTTTAATCTAAATCAAAGTCGACAATTAATTTCATGTATATATTTTATGGGACCCACAACTTTTCATCCACACTTGACGAATTTAATTATAATTAAGCTTTGCCAAACATTCACTATGTTCTTTCCAATTGTCTTGCCTGCACATTTAGATTCACCAAAGCTTGTTTAGGAGTGTTTATAAAAAGGTTTAAATGGTAAATAAGTAGAGGTGGGAGGTGGATAATTGGGTAATACATTTGGGTCCCAAAAATATGTGGATAAAGCATTAGCCAAACATGGACTTGTTTTATTGTTTCATGTGTATTTACTTTTATCGATAATCAGCTAGTACTTAGCTTCTACCAATGAACCTTCAACAAAGAAGAGCAAGAAAAATGAATCAAGAGTCGAGCCAAAGGATGAACCGATGGCAATTGTGGAGATGCTCCCGAGGAACCCATAACTGAAAAGAAGAAGGAAAAAAGAAAATTGGAAGATGAAGCAGAACATGAAAAGAACAAGCCTGCAAAAAGTGCAGATGGCATTGGCATATTTAATGAAGAAGATGGAATGGCCAAAAAGAAGAAAAATAAGAAGAGCAAGGATGAAAACACAGAAGATATTCCAGTTCCAAGTGAAGGTAAAAGAAGAAGAAAAAGAAGTCGAGGGCTGAAGACGACGAATAATTAATGAATTTTTGGTAGGACGACCATAAGATATTAAACTTCGTGCTTGTACTCGTAAGCCTCTAAGCTGTAGTTTGTTTAAAATGTTATCTTTCTTGTTGGCTCTAAATTTAACAGACGTTTTAAGTCATTTACAATGCTTCTTTTTTCAAATGAGATTTTTTGGACTAGGGATTGATGGCTTGAATTATGCACTAGTCTTTTGCTGGTTAAAGCAATTGTATAGCATGTGCTAAATTAGGCTGGTTCATTAGGTTTCATCACGATTTTTAATATGCAATTTTCAAGCAATGACTGTACCTTTTTTTTGCCTTTTTGGACCCGTTTCCATTTTTCCAGTTGAATCACTGATTTTTCTACACGATCGATATATTGCTAGTCAGTGAGAATGGAGAAAAAATGAACAACAGAATGAAAGGAAGGCTGTGATTGGATTTGCAGGCCTTGCAAGCATTGTTAGGTCAATCAGTAAAAATGATTTTGATTTCATGTCTTGATCTTGTACTCATCTCTGTAACGTGGGGTTGTTTGGGATAACTTATGTTTTTTGTAGATCAACTTATTAAGAAAATTACGTTGGGTCGGTTTTCTTTAAAAGATTTTCGAAATTTTGATCAGACAAAGTACTTTTAAAAAATTATCATAATAGACTCAAAAATAGCTTTTTAGAATCCATTTGGGACTGCTTTATACAGAAGAGTTTCATGAAAAACTATTTTAGGTTTTTTTTTTTTAAATCTTTTAATCTGGTAAAACATTTCTAGAAAATTATCCAAACAAATCTAGTCGACTCTCCTTGCGTAGCAGTGCTTTAGCATATACTGCTTGGTGCGTTAGCTTCATTTTGTTTTTCTTGTCAAAATTTTGAAATAATACTAGAATTTTTTTGGAACGAAGTTTTGGATTTTTTTTGAAAATATAAACGAATGGAAAAATAAGTCTATATTTGACAAACATTTTTTCAAAATTCATTTTTTAAAAAACTCATTTTCAGACACATATTTTTCAATAAAATAATATTTTCCATCACATTAATAACTTTTTCTTATTTTTTAACCACATATTTCTTATCATATCACTATTTAAAACATATTTTTCCTCTATAATATACATCAAACACCCCCTAAACAAGGAAATTATGTCTTTTTCATAAAAATGATGTTGACATGAAAGCTGTACTTCAAAAGGCCAAAATATCTATTTATTTGATCCGAAAATAATGCTGAACAAACGGGGAGGGTAGGAAAAGCATACTGATATGGCAGCCCATGACTGAGTGTTTTATGATTTTTGTTCCCATTTCCCAATGTAAAATTGCGAAGTATAGTCTGGAAATGCTTTTATGTTATTAATCATGGCCATTTAGCATGATTGTTGATCCGCATCCATTGTGTCCCTGCCTCCACACCTCCAATCTAGCCTTTCCATTGCCACCTCTATGGTGCTACACCACTTCCTACCCCTGGAGATTCAATAACCATCACTACTCTTCTCCATCAACATTGTCATCACCACCCCCACCACCTTCACATTTATGAAATCGAATTTCATACTCATTTCACAATATTAAGACAAAATATTTCCTTTAGTAAATTGTATTAGTTGCATTACTAATATATATTTAATTTTCTGTATTTATTAATAGAAAGAAATATAATATTTTAATTCCTATAAAACCTCTCAAAATTTTATACAGTCACAGCATGTAGATTCATTATCTTTAGTTATACCAATCAATTAAGCTATTCGTACAAAAATTGTTTTACATCTTTGTTCACATATGCTGAGGTGACATCATTTTGATCCTAGATTTAAATAAATGAAATTCAAATCAGGTGCTAAATTGCATGCCACCTCAGCATATATCAATAAAAGGTGTAAAGAAAATTTTATGAGTAGCAGAGTCCTATACTAATATAATGTCTCACAATTGAGAAGCTAGAGGTCGGTGATGGCACGGCGGTGCAGAAACGGCGTGGGTTTGGGGGACCTATTTGTACTTCTTGAAAATGTTAAGGATCCATCTGAAATTTTGCCAAATAGAAATAACATTAACCACATAAGCCCTTCGATTATATTTGTGTTTCCCTGTTTATATTCGCCCATCCTCTGTATCCTCTCTACAGTACTCTCTTTGTTTACCTTGTGTCGAAGGTAACTTCTTTTTCTCTTCCATTTCTTTACTTGGTTTGGATTTTTCCGTTTCTGCAATGAAATTGGCGCTATTTTTAGTTTTCGGTTATTTTTGGATTTAGGGATTTAGTTGTTGATTTTCTACCCCTTTATTGAATTTTTCTTATTTGTTTAAGTTACATGGACGGTAGTTTAATTGAAGATAAAACACAAAAGTTAATATTGTGACTGCTGGTATTTTGAATAGCTGAGTTGTTCCTCACGAGTTTGCTCAGGGATGTACAGCAAAAGAGCAACACTTGTCACCTTCAACTCTCTCAAGAGTTTGTTGAAGGTATGTGATCCAAGATCCCATTGTTGTGTGGAATCAATAAAGCCCCTTTCTTTTGCTAGGAACCTCAGCATTGCTACTGAAAGATCGGATTTTTACAATGCTAATTATGTGAATGGAATGATTTTAACCAAGTCATTGGGTTTAATGAGGCGCCAGATGATTCAGGAACTTTAAAAAAACATCATAGTGAAGTTTATGGACAGAGCGGTTTAGAATCCACGAGTGGGAAGTTGCGGCAGAGTTCAAGTGGTTATGGAACGTTGCAAGGTGGTTTGGACTCCATGAGCGGGTAGTCTCAACAGAGATCAAGTCGTTTCTATGGGGGACAATATGGAATGTCGCAGCAAATTTCGGTTTAGAATCCATGAGTGGGAAGTTGCGGCAGAATTCAAGTGGTTATGGAATGTTGCAAGGTGGTTTGGACTCCATGAGTGGGTAATCTCAGCAGAGATCAAGTGGTTTCTATGGGGGGTAATATGGAATGTAGCAGCAGAATTCAAGAGGCCATTATGCTGGAAACACAAGAATTTTTAAAGGCGGTTTTGATTCCATGAGTGGGCAGTCTCAGTAGAGCTCAAGTGGTTTCTACGGGGAACAATATGAAATATTGCAGCAGAATTCAGGAGGCTATTATGCTGGAAACACAGGAATTTACCAACAGAGCGTACATAATGCGTATTAGCAAAATGAAAGTGAAGTTAATTACTCTAATGTACGAAACTATTGGCAAAATCAGAATGACTCCCAGAACAGAGGAATGATTGTTTCTCAAATAACAAATGATTTAAAACAGAACGAGAAGTTGGTTGAAGTTGCTGATATCAAGAAGCTCGATGAATTCTGTAAAGAGAAAAAACTAAAAGAAGCGGTAAAACATTTGGGGTTGCTAGAGCAACAGCATGTCTCGGTTGATTTTTCTCGATATGTAATGTTGAAGAAGGCATGTTTTGAGAATAAAGCTTTATAAGAGGTTAAATCTGTCAGTGAGTACTTCATTAAATCAACAACAAATCCTTTAGGATTGCTCGAGGATTCTGCAAAGAGGGAAAACTAAAAGAAGCAGTAGAACTTTTAGAATTGCTAGAGTTGCAGTCCCAGTTGACTTGCCTCGATATGTAATGTTGATGGAGTTGTGTGGCGAGAATAAAGCTTTAGAAGAGGCAAAATATGTTCACGATCACCTCATGAGATCAGTACCAAATCTTGAAGTCAAAACAAACAATAAGATTCTTGAGATGTTTTCCAAATGTGGTGCCACGAATGATGCCTTTGTGGTCTTTGATCAACTGCTAAAACGTAACCTAACTTCTTGGGAAATCATGATATCTTGGCTTGCTAATAATGGTTTTGGTGAAGCTTCTATTGAATTGTTTACTGAATTCAAAAGATGTGGACTAAAACCTGATGGCAAAATGTTTATTAAGGTATTTTTTGGTTGTGGTATCGTAGGTGACATTATTGAAGGAATGTTGAACTTCGAATCAATGAGCGAGGATTAAGGAATTTCTCCCTCCATGGAGCATTATGTTAGTGTAGTGGCCATGTTTGGAAGTGCAGGATGCTTGGATGAAGCTTTGGAGTTCATTGAACACATGCCTATCGAGTCAGGTATAGAAATTTGGGAGACATTAATGAAATTTTGTAGAATTCATGGACATAAGGTGCTCGGAGACCGTTGTGCCGAGCTTGCTGAGCTTCTTGATTCGTCACGATTGGATGATCAATCAAGGGCAGGCCTCATATATTAATAAAAGCTTCTGACCTTGAAGGGGAGAAAAAGAAATTGAGTAATCGAAATCCGCTAGATGTTAGGAGTACAGTATTCGAGTTTAGAGCGGGTGACCGATCTCACCCTAATCATGAACATATATACACATTGCGTGGAGTGCTGAAGAATAATATAAAAGCTATTGGTTATATACCAGATACTAGATTTGTTCTCCATCACGTTGACCAAGAAACTAAGGAGACAGCTCTTATGGCTCATAGCGAGAGACTTGCTTCTCCAGCTCGATCCCAATTGCGAATAATTAAGATTCTTCGTGTTTGAAGCGATTGCCATAATGCACTGAAGATCATTTCAACAATAGTTGGTAGGCTAATCATTGCTCGAGATGCCAAGAGATTTCACCATTTTGAAGATGGAAAATGTAGTTGTAATGATTATTGGTGAAGTAGGCAAAATTTAAGGTATTTTATTTTTTCCTCTCCAGTATTGAGACATGCGGGAATTAATCTATTTTTCCATATAATAGATGATATCTTCTACAGTTTTTGGTGTGATATCAGACTATCTTTGTGTATGTGTACCACTCCTCACTCGATTATGCGGAAGAAATTACATTATTTATCTTTTCTAGGAACACCCTATTAACAAAATAAAGAATTAAATAGAAAATTAGTTTGTTTGGGGTAGTGGTGTGAAGAAAGATTTTTGGGATGTATCAACTTAACATAAGATTGGATAAGGAGTTGAATACAAACTTTGATATACCCTGATGATTATTGGATGGGGAAATTATCTAAAAATAATATGAAATGTTTACTGACAAGATTAAGATTGTAATTCATTTATCCGTAAACTGATGAGCAAATGATTAAACTTTATATTTTTGCTCATTATGAATTTAGAATAATCTCTGTGAATACGGACATAAGAATCACACATTCATTTACGAATACAGACAAATGGCCGTACATAATTTTGTTTTATTGTGGAGCATAGCTGAGACACTATCCCCACACGTGTATGTATTTGGTAGGGCCGTAACGATATAGCTCAGAATCATAGTGCACATGGAATTTGATGATGTTGGTGTTGGTAAGGTGCTTGTCGACAACTAGTGTTCGCCTTATTGATAAGGGGCACATGATGGCATCGCTTTATGCCATTAAGAAGTTGAGTACTCGATGTACAATAATGTGTATCGTAAGGCCCATGGAGGGTAAGACATGGCTTTCTCGACATTTCATTCCTCACGCTTCGCTCATACATCATATTTTGCTCCCTGAACATGTGGTTTGTCTGATAGTGGGGTTTTCAAGATTATAGAAGTTGCATTTATTTCTATAAATAAGATAACAACTTATTAATTTTAGATTTAAATGAGTTTCTCAAGAATTTTTTTGACATGATTATTTATATAAGATTATCTTGTACGTTTATAGCTTTCCTTATGATGAGATTGTTGCAATTTCCAATATGATATCAAATTGACTTTGTAAATGGAGGAAGGAACTGTACGATTATATGGGGCTGGAACAGAGAAGAATTAATGGAAATCCCATAGGATTAAATTAACAAAACTCCAGTTATTATAATGCATGTGGACTAGTAGATACTAGACTGCAAACCCATAAGTACATAAAAGAAAAAAAATTAAGGTTTGTCTTAAAATATAGAATCACATGCATATTCATTTCTGCACATCATCACTTTCTGATATGGATCTTGAATAGCCTGCACCTCCATAAAGAAACATTCTTCTTTGATCTTTCTTGTTTAAGCCCACCAGTAAACAAGTACCGAAAACACGAGGATAATGGAGGGGAAGAGGATGTTTTTTGGTAGTAAAATCCCAACATCACTCATGTCAGTGTTGATGCCTGAAGGACCCAAGCCATTGCTACTGCCACCAAGTATGCCAGTGGAAGGAGTTGTCACAACAGGCGAACCGCCACTGGGCAGGCTCGTGGATGGAGTATTGGTTGTGGTTGATACTGGCGTGGTGGCACCGCTGAAACAAATAAATGACAGAGAGTCACTCAAAAGATTCAGACCAAAACATAGGAAAGCTATGACAGAGTGAATGATTCTAGGACAGTAATTATGCACATTGATAATCAAATGATTAGATGCTTAAATCTATGATATTCAACACAGGCCAGGGTAAATTTGTATATTTCCTCTCTAGCCTTTCCACCAGCGTTCAACTACTAAACCGGACATCAACAGCCTTTCGGGATGTCATAAAACAAACTAATTCTCTTTCTCAACAAATTTCAAGTCGACTCTTGAAATTTTTTGATGTCACTCTATACAATGCAACTGTAGAATTGATTTAGTCCACGACCCCAATATATGTCTCTTATTTGCACTAGGTTCTGGTTAAAGGTGAACTCAGGCCGCACCAACTGTTTTGGGGCTGACACAAACAAATTTAGTTGAGTTAAGCCATTTGTACGTCAAAAGTGTACATCAATTTTGACATCATCTAAGTTGGCATGATTTGGCTGGTGAAAAAAATTATTTATTTTTTAAATTGTCCAATAATATGTTACCACGTGAAACAATTTTAAAAAAAAAAATTTGACGTGTATGCAGCATGATTCAATTTAGTTGGGGCTGACACATAAAAATTTTATAGGCCTGACATGCCTAGAGTTCTGGGCATGGACTGGCTCCTCTCATACAGCCAGCCAATGTCTTCTACATATAATAATAGGCTGCTTCATGCTGCTCGGTCCGGTCATGGCCTTGGCCAGGACCCATATGAACACCTCTATGGATATGATGGGAGAGGGAAAAGAAATGATAGAACAGCATGTAGGATTTTTATAAAAAGAAAAATGTTTGACAACACAAATCTCAAGGGATCTGGCGCCTAAAGGATTTGAAATGGAATTTTTTCTAAATTACACCCATTAATTCTAGTGCCAGCAAGATTGATTTGGTTCCTTCAATGTGGACAGAAGGACAGGTCCAGTTGTCAGGGGCCATTATTTTTTGAAATAGCCACCATAACTTTTTGACCTAAAAATCCTTCGAACAGCAAAAGAGTAAGGTTTGGGTCCATCTATCCTTTTGACAAGGTGGCACAGTAAAACCCAATTATTTACCATCTAGAAGCAGTAAAAATGTAATATAGAACAAAATAGAAGCTTTGGATTCTGCTATTGCCAATTATTGACCTATCGTTGTAACTTGGTAGTGCAATTATACAGCCTATAAATGAGCAATGGAGTCAAGGACACCATTATAAATGACATGAATAAAGCAAAAGGGTAGAATAAAAAAACTGAAAGAAAAGAGTAGGGACTAATCCTGTCGAGAAATTTGATTTTCTCTTCTGCCAAGAGACTTGAGCATGTTTGGGTGCTCTTAGCGCTACTCCGTGCTATAGCTTCGGGAATGACAGGATGTGTGGATAATAAATTGATAATATGTCATGGGTCATACGAAACGTGTAGATCCTGTTTAACTAGCTCAAATTCTAATTTAAGCTTTACCAAACATGATTTTAGGCCAAAAAAGACAGCGTAGAGCCCGTAGGTTCAATATGTAGAATGACGGTAAAAAAAGGTTGTGTCAAGACAACTCGAAACCGGGTTGTGCAGAAGACTCGATTGGTTTACAATCTAGTCAGAGAATTGAATGAGTGCCCTTAACATTCATCAACAGGTTAATGACAAAAGAAAGTGAAAAAGAAGCTGATTCATTTCAGAATTTGTTACTAAAACGATAAAGGGAAAAGAATATGATAGTAAAATCAAAAGGATGAGATTGCAATGCTTGACAAAGTTGGCCACATCAAGAATAGGTTTGCTTTATAGGTTCTCATCCCATTAGAGACAACATACGATCGATTAAAGATCTTTCTGAAAGGAAATCTAATATTTGACTCTAATACATGATGAAATAGCTTCGATCCTCAAGCAAAGCGTTAATCCATTGAAAGTTATACTAATAAACCCACAAAGTACATGTCTAGCACGCAGTAGTACTGAACAAAACTGAACGGTGATAACACTAAACTAGAACAATTTAAAGTTAGCACTTAAGCAATGTCCGCTCATTGTAGGGAGCAATTAGCACCTACTTGATATTAGTACAACGATCAATTTGGAGTTTCTACGTAAAAGTAAAGATTTTTGTTATAAAAAGAAAAAAAAAAACATTACTAAATTAAGCATTTTTCTTGGAACGTGTTCATCTTCTGAGAAAGGAGGAAAAAAATTGAAAAATACTTTTGCTATTTAAAAAAGTAGATTTGAAATGGAGTGGGGCCATCTTGCTCCAGAGCTCGAGTAAAGTTGTGTTTTTTAAATCCCCAAGGCAACAGAAGGCTCTCTAAACCATACAAAAACAGCACATTAATGTGTGGCTCTCATGAATGACAACATTTATCCCACCAAAATTTTGATGGAAAATATATAGTTAAAAAATAAAAAATAAATAAAATTTTTTAATTAAATTCTTGGATTTTCTTGATTAAAAAAATATAGACAAATAAATCATGTACTAGCAACTTTCATACCTTGCACTTGCAGGGTAAGAACAGCCAGATGAGCCTGTAAATCAACCCAAAGAAGAGACGGTGAATAGTAATAAAACTTTCTATGGTTAAAAACACTCCCAAATCACAAAATTTACAGCCAAATTTCACTTTAATCACCTAAGTTTCATTTTTGTTCCCTTCATCCATATCCAGTAAATCGAATGCCGTAAACAAAAAAAAAATAATAATAATAATAATAAACGGTTAGTTTATTAAAATGTGTAGTCATACTAGTGTGTTTCCTCAGTAAATACTCGCTCTAAGTTCGGCAACTAACAATGATTATAACCCTATTGTACTCGATGGTAAAAAAAACTTTTGAGCACATTATCACACACACAAACACGCTGATGAGTATAATGAACAGATTTTAACTTCCATTTTCTTTTAATATTTCTGCACTGTCAAGTCGAGTAGAGTCATCTTAACAAACATGTCATTACGGTCTGTAGAAACTTACTGGGATCAGACGTGACTGTGTAGGCAGTGCCTGAAAAATCACAGGCTGTTGGGGTTTGGCCTTTCTTTTGGAAATAACTGTTGACAGCATAGTTGCAGTGAGCCCTCACAGTATTTGGGTTGTAACAAGGTCCATTTTGGTGGGTGGGGTTGCAATCAGCCCCTGCACCACATGCATAATCCAGTGTCTTTTGCAAGGCTTGATCACTCAATCCCTCCTTGCAAATGCACCAAGTTGCACCTACCAAAATACCACAATAAATGAGAAGAAATGTAAACAATAAGGGCATGTTTGACTAAAGCATTTTTCTTACTTCTTTAAGATACAATTTGAGGATCCTACAACCCAAAAAACATAAAATAAAAGAGAAGATAATCAAAAGATCCATTGGCATTCATATCCTTCCATGTGCAGGCAAATTTAAGAATAAACTAGAGGATAATCAAGAATGTTATACAGTGCCCCATTTTGTTTCAAAAAAAAAAAAACTATGTGGTATTAATGGAGTTCTTTTCAGAAATTAGTTTAGTAAATGCAAAAGAACATCTAATGAAACTATTTTTTTTCCTTAATGCAATATATCTTATGCATATTTAAACCTTAGAAAATAGTTTTTTTAAAAAAAGGAAAGAAATTGTAGTTGAAAATGCTTACTTGAATGAGCAGCCATGGCTAAAATGAGAACAAGAACCAGAACCAAAAATCTAGCCATGAGAAAAGGGATTACACACAATATCGAGAACAAGAAAATGGTGAGATAATAGAGGATTGTAAAAAGACTGTTGCAACTTGGAAATAGAAGATGAGATGAGTGAAAGAGTAAGTGTGTGTTCTGTGTGTCAATGGGAGAGAGAGATATACAAAA
This sequence comes from Fraxinus cuspidata, assembly GCA_903798385.1. Taxonomy (NCBI): domain Eukaryota; kingdom Viridiplantae; phylum Streptophyta; class Magnoliopsida; order Lamiales; family Oleaceae; genus Fraxinus; species Fraxinus cuspidata. Next base: position 45,967 of record CAIGRP010131725.1, read on the forward strand.
GGGTGTATTGAATATGGTGAATGCTAGTGGTATGAAGGTGGCCCAGGCTGGTACGCTGTCGGCTTGCTACATTGTGCTTCTTGTTATTTGAATTTGGTGCTTCTCTCTTTTAATTTTTTTTCTTATTATTATTGTAACTTTTAAAATTAACATAAGAGTAAATTCCTCTTTGTAATTAATTTTTAGGCAACTTGGAACTCAAGTGCTGCAAAAATAAAATGTTGATGTTGGAAGCGTAAATGTACTTTACTTTTCTAAGGTTGGTGACCAATGAATTTGCTCGGTGTATAGGAAAATTCTACCAAGCTTTCTACGGGGAATTACTTGTCATTTTTATATGATTACTAACAAAAAAACAAAAAAAATAATCATCATACAGGTGTTGCCAACACGTGAGTTATTCTCCTGTACAATGGAAATAACTCTGATGACCAAAGTACAATACACAGTGAATATATGGTAATTGGCATCTTAACGAGAATCAAACTACATTGAATTATTCGGATAAATGGAATCAAGCAACGAGCAAGAAAGACCGACAAGGGGGATTGGAATAGTGAACTTGTGCTATTGTTACGTTTTAGAATGTCCTGACTGGTGGAGTAATATACTAATAACTAAAATCAGTTTTTAGTATATTTGGTAAAAGTTAATTAAGTCCTTGTTTGGTGGGGATTAAAATCAAAATTTTAGTAAATTTTGATAAAAGTCAATGAAATATGTGTGAAAAGTTGTGAATCTCATGAAATATATAGTTAAAATTAATTGTTAACTTTGATTTAAATTAAAATCTAAATATTAATCGATCCCACTAAACAAGGGCTAAATGTGTGTGAGTCCCGTAAAATGTATGATTGAAAATGACTTCAAAGATAAATAATTTTAGAAAATAAAAAGGGCTAATTATTGCAAGAGGCATAAAGACACGATGATAAGTAATAAATTGGATCGTAATTTAAGGTCATATAAATTAGTCACTCACTCAATATTTGTTACAACTTAAAAGAGGAAAAATATTGTTGGTAGCATTCTAATTGAAATTTAAACTAATTTGTTTAAACAAATACCTAAATTATAATTATTAAACCAAAAGAAAAACACTCTTAACTTTAAAAAAAAATAGTTTCTTATAATTATCCTCAAGACTCGATGGAAGAAAAAGATTTTGTTAGTGACAATGTCACATGGACCTCCAACTATTAGGGGAATGTCACATGCGCCCTTGTTCGTCCAGGGCCCTGAATAGTAAAACCCTAGCAGAATATCGTAGAAGTGTCCTTATTCTTTAGTACATTTCTCAGCTGTCAATTATGTTTGCATTCACAAGTAATTGATATTTGGTTCACAAAAAAGTAATGGGTCCAAGTGCTTATAAGCTAATACAAGCACACCCAAACATGCGTGAAATAGTGATGCAGAGATGTAATTAGGGATGGGTATCAAATGGTATAGTCCGAGTATTTTAAGAATTGGATCGAACTATTGAAAAACGGGGAATTTTATATGCATAACCTTTGGTTCCATGTCCAATGGTAGAGTCGAACCAATAAAGAATGGGATTATAAACCAATTAGCCAGATAACTGGGTTAGTCTATATGATGAGTTTAATTTACCAGAAACTAATCAAAAGTTAAAATAAAAAATATAGCAAGAAGTTAAGAATCTTATGCACTTTGTTTCAAATTTCATTGAAAAAAAAAAAAACTCGAGCAAAGAAATGTGAATGCAGAACCGGTCCCAATATTTTGACTTTGTGTAAAATTAAAAAGAGTGCCCTGTTTCAAATTTACACAAAGTTTAAATAAATAAATAAAGCTTTTATATTAATTATCAGTTGCCACGATAAAAATGTATAAATATCACATATATCTTTTGTCTAGTAATTATGAAACTTTGTGCAGTCGCACCACCTACACACCCTCGAGGCTTTTGAACATACAACCAATTTTGATTTATGTGATTTGGGTGGGATTCTATAATGTCTCAGTGCAACGTTCTTTTCTTGTGTGACTTGATGCATGATCAAATATTTTTTCAAAAAAGAAAAATATTGGATAAATTAGTTATGCAGTTCTAGCCTCAAAAATCGACTCAAGTTCTGAGGAACCAACCTGAGTTGGTTGATTTGAAATCACTAGTTTCCATATAACATGTGCACCCCGAAATGTAAAAAAAAGAAAAGAAAAATTTAAAAAATACCTTGATATTTACACTGGTTAACCCTAAATAATTTTGGGCTTCATTGAGCCTAACCAAATATCAATAGGTATTGACAGGAAATAGCACTATGAGTTGTTTGGAAGATGGACTGCTCCTTTGGGCAGTGATTTAGTGGGTCTTCATGGATCCCAAATAATTAATTAGTGAAAATTAGGCCGTGTACTTATTTAATAGAAGGAAATTGAATTATACTAGCGTTTAAAAATACTAGTGAAGGAAACACGCGTTGCACGTTCGTTGATTAGTGTAAAAAATAAGTGTTTGTAAATTTTAGAGAAATTCATTTGTAAATGACAATATCGAAACAAAATGCTCAATCTGCAACAAGAAGCACAAAACAACAAAAAATGTAAATCTCATTTTTTATAAAACCTCAAAGACAAATTGCAAGTTCAAGTATCAAGTATTGATCCCATGTTTCACTATTTTCAATACTTTATCCCTTTAACATAACTATGGATGTAATTTCATTACTCGCCCACTTTTTGAAACACAGCTCAAGTAAACGTCAGTATTCACAAAACTCATATAGGAAAAAATACAATGTTCTCCATTAAAGATAAAGATTCGTATAATTTAATAAAAATTCAGGTAGCACAAATCACGGAATTTCACGAGAACATCAAAAAAGATGTAGGTATTTTTTTTTTCACGAAAACAATAAAGGATAAAATAATCAAATAGGGAACCGAAAGAACAAACAAAAACATTGAAAATTCCAAAACATAAGGATTATGAAAATGAATAATAGTACTGCATATAATGCAGGTAAACAGTCGAGGATTAAGAAATGTGTTCATTTAAGCTTCTATTTTGCTTAAGGTGAACGGAAGAAAAAAAACAAATGTAAAGCACCAAATAATTATATAAATATCATAAATAATTATGGCATATCATACAGCTGCGTGACCATTAAGCGCTAAGTAATNAAAACAAATGTAAAGCACCAAATAATTATATAAATATCATAAATAATTATGGCATATCATACAGCTGCGTGACCATTAAGCGTTAAGTAATTTACACATTGAAGTCATTGTGTCACTAATTGAACAACTTGAATGTTGGTGCATCATATATAAATCTAAAACAAACAGAAATATAGCATTTTTATACTTCTCATTTACAAGCAAGAATAACATCAAGTTATTCGATTTAGTAGGGCAAGCCAAAACTTTGGTTTGACAAAGAATACTTGCACCTTTTCAAATCCAAACTTCATCAATTCAACCACTTTCAAATAATTTATATCTTCAATTGACTTATAAGCTAAAGTATGTCCACAAAATTCATTACCAAAATTGTTTTTTCCAACCAACTATCTTGTAGTGATTTACATATAACTTCCTCCATTCCTACAACCAACAGAAAAATCCGACAACTATAATTATAATCGACGAAATAAATAAAAGATATCATTACATATATGATCTCATATCTCATTAATAAACTGAATTTAAAGACCGAGTGTACACCATTATCCGCACAACACCACTTGAGATATAATTTATCCATATCAATTGCTCAATTACTAAAAAGCGTTATGGAATTGAAAATCTTGTGAATAAATTTTTTTAGACGCAAGTAAATATAGCCAAATCAAACTATCATCGCTAAACTTACTTTGCCATATCATTTTTTTATTTTTATTTTTATTTCTCAAACAAATATACTTACAAATACATGTGGTAAATACATAATAAAATTAGACAAAACCTGAATATCTAAACAGCGATAAATTCACTTCATTTTCTCTTCTCGATCTTGCTAACTCCATTATATCTTGGTTGTGAAGGTATCGAAAAAGACATGTCATTTAAATAGAAAACTACAACAGTTACAAAATGCTTAAGCAATAAATCAGAAAAGTAATTGGTAGAAAATTAATCAGTATCCCTCGAAAAAAACTTGTACATTTTCTTTCCGATTATCAATTTATTGTGTGAACAAATAATACAACATTGTCAAGAAGCTTCTCCGCTTGTTCTTAAGTCAAGCATATTATTCTAAATTTTTCACCAATAACTTCTTAGCATTTTTCACGAACAAAATGAAAGGGGAGTCTCTGCTTCCATTAAATATGGTCAAATAAGTAGAGAGAAATTCATTATTATATGAAGCAAAATTTAAGAGAGAGAAATCCAGAGAAACACAAAGAAAAATCTTTTTTGTAGCAGTTTAAAAATAAATCTTTTCTAAAATGGTGATGCTTATCTATGGAAAAGTCAGTTCTACATGCTCCGTTACAGCAAACTTCATAATATGCAAACATATTAGAATGCAAGAGCACAAACAAAAATTGCAAAATATCAAATTTCCTATTCAACTCTCTTTTTAGCACCTAAAGAGCATAAAACTTTCATAAAATTACATTACTAAAGTGTGCACCCAAATAATTAACCCATACAAAAAGAAAAGGGAAAAAATAATTTTTGAAGCTATCACTTAAGTAATGAACTCTGAAAGAACCTAATGAATGAGGAAATGATTTTGTAGAAAAAAGAGTAAAGAAAACACAAAACATACATAGAGACTTGCCCATGATTTTTCTACAAAAAGAGACAGAATTACTTTAAAAAGACCTTTTTTTTAACGAAGAACACCACGTTCTTAAGAACTCTAACAGATATGGAGGAAACAGTAGTTTGATATTTGGATTGAGAAACTGCTGTTTTTCACCGACAAGAAACATATCAATTTGAATAATGAAGGTTGAATGCTTCAGAGAATGAAAAGAATATGAAAGCAATATTTGTTTTTCTCAATAATCAACCTTCGAAATTACATTTTGTGGTGTTTAAATATTTATATGTAGGTTATGGAATGAATGAGTCGGACAAAAAATTTTAAAAAATGAACAAAAACTTTCTTGAATGACATTGTCACTCGAGCGGAGGGCACTTAGTGACAGTCGAGCGACAGGTTATCGCTCAGGCGAAGGTGATACGCAGTCAGGCGATGAAGTTTCTGTTTTTTGCGCCTGAGCCAAACCTTGGCGATAGTCCACCAAAATTGCGACACCGTTTTTCCTTCTTTTTCCATTCTCGAACCCTAGACCTAATATAACTCAACTTTCTACTATTTACACAATACTCCTTGACTTTTTACAACATATTAATTTAAGTCCATTCTGCTTATAGATTTGCCAATTACATTAAATACTTGACAAATAGAAAATAGAAGCTTACCAGAAATCAGCGCAAAGTTCAAATTTAAGCGAGAGAAATGAACACAATTTATCTTTCAACAACATAAATGAAAATCATAAAACCAAACATCATTAGCAAAATAAATCTAAATACAAACAAACAATGAAAGACTTAGATAATAAACCCACATTGTTTTACAAAGAATCTTGACTACAAGTGTGCTACGCAAGATAAAAAAAGGAAAAATCAACTAGCCCTCTAGCCGTTGCGTTTGGTACCTTCAGCATTCATAATAGTTCCAACTGCGAAATATACTGAAACGAACGTAAATCTTTCAACAATAAAAATGAAAATAGTAAAACCAAACAACATTAGCTGAATAAACCTAAATAAAAACAAACAATATATGACCCTAACATACCAACATTTTTTTCAAAGAAACGCTTGATGGTTGGTTCGGGGAGCCAATCAAGGTGGAGATAGAAGAACTCACGAATTGCTCCACTTAAAGGACCCCATAGGGGAAGTTATCCTATCAAATTGAATGTCTGTATGTATAACGCACATTCAAGTTTGCTATTCACTCTTTTGCAAAATTCATGTACCATAATGTTTAATGATCATATTTATGTGTTAATGGAAAATAGAAAGTCTCAGGTCCATGCAAATATGAACTTAATAATAGATCTTCAGCCAATCCAAGTGACAAAAGTTGATAATATAAACACATATGGAAAGCAATGAATAAGAAGCACCTGAACATTATCACATTAAAACTCTTTGAATACTCTTTTTCATCAAACGTGGGCCATATTCAGCAGAGAGTGTGAAATGACACATTATGCGTTATACATAAAATACTACATAAGATTTTCATTAAAAAAAAACCCTACATAAAGCAACTGAAGAGAGCATGAGAGCTGTAGGATGCGTTGGAGTAATTACTCCTCGAACTATCTAATGATGTTCACCTGCAAGATTAAAAGAAATATATTCATTTCTTCTAGGCCCACCAAAAAGTGTTCTCCCAACAAGTTTTACATCTTAAGAAGAGCAATGTGTATCTCACTAAGCAGTTGATTCCAAAAAAATGAAAACACAATAAATACTTGTTACGGAATACCCTCCGAAAATAAGAAAAAAGGATATAGATGATATTCCAAACTGTTTTTGATGAACTTTTTTCAGCTACAGTAACTTTTGTAGTCTGTTCACTTCGCCTCGGATAGATATCTGGGATGAGCTTGTATTTTTTACTCATTTTGCTGTTATGGCATTCGAGAAGAAACAATAATTATTATCACATTAAAATTACAAACTGAGATTTCAACAAAAAGCTCATATGTGAAAAAAAGAAGTATAGAATATACAGAAAAGAAACATTTTCTATGAAGAAGAAGGTTATAATGTTTAAAAAATAGATCGGGCAATTCAGAGATATATACCTAAACAACAAGTATCTTTTCTCCAAGAAAATACATTCCATAAATTCATATGCTCGTATCGCAATGACATTTTCAGAGTCGAAGCTCAATTTAATTTACTATACTGTCCAATAGATGTCGAATGAAGATCAAGAATATCAAACAAAACAAGATTACAAAATCATTTTTAACATATAAATATAGAATAAGAAAAGCTACCAACACAAATTATGCACTTGATTTTATACTACCATTGAAAGGTTCTCACCTAAGAACATGAGAAGCCATCAGCAACTCTGGTTTTCCCATAAGGCTGCTTAGTTCGTTTAACATACTCATCGAAATCTTCCTCAATAAACTTGCAAATATTTCTAGGCAATACTCAGCTACAATAACTCATTAATATTAGATTTTTCAAGAATTTCATTAAGAGAGGATTTGAAAAGAAATACATACCATTCCACTTATTTTTTGCTCTTTTGAGTTCTGAATATCACCATTAAATTGAGAAAAAATCAGGCATCCTCAAAAACGAAAATGCTATGTGTGCAATTGTAAAGAGTTTAAATGCTATCGTCACAATTCTTCATTGCGTAATCCAAAACACAGCAGATTTCTTTGTCATATCGACAATGACAGGCTTCGCTGTCTGAAACCTACACGCATTCAATGAAATACCACACCATTTATTAAAGTTATAAATCCATTAACCCCAAATATAAATCAACAAGGCTAGGTTAAAAGAAAAATTAGAATGTCCTAGAAAAAATTACTTGCCCTTTCCAGCCAATGTTACTTGTATGATCAATAAAATCAAGATCTCTGTGCAAGTGCAAAAATGTATGTAACAGATCTAAGGATCAATCAAAACCCACAAATCATTAAGCAAATTAACAAAAATCCACTTTAATAAAATATCAAAATAACCCCAAAAATCCAATCTTTTTACCTTTCAACATAAAATATGAGCAAAAATAATAAAACTCTTTAGCATTAATAATTACCATCTTGAGTGATCAGTGGGTATTAAGATGCGCTGAGATTAATAAACCAATCCCAATCTCTACCTTCCTTCAGCAAAATGGCAGGCGCATGCAGTGTATTGGCTACCATGGTGGGCATGCGGTAGGTTACCAAAGGTACGAAATAGTAGGCAACATTGGTCAAAATCACTGGCAGTGCGAAGAGAATCTGATCTTTCGCCTCATCCACATCAATAATCTTGCTCCACCACCTCTCCGTCGCATTGTTTTTAAAAAGAGGTTTTTTCGTCGTCGAGGAAGGATTTGGGAATTTGGGTTTTATCTTCCAGAGTAAGAGAAATTGCGAGTTGCGGTTGAGAGTTTTATGGCTACGGTGTAGAGAAAATTTGAGAAGGTAGGATGTTATTTCATATGAATTTAAGGCAACTTCAAAAAAAATTGAATTATGTTGACGATGGGAAATTGCGATATGCGACGGCATGAACAGTGTCAAGATTTGGACTCTTTTATATTGTAGTGATATTGATAGTGAAGTGAAGTGAAATTGTTAAATAATGGTTCCCATATGAATTTTTAGAATTTTACTTTTTGAATATATTTATCTTATATCTTAATGTTGTTATTCATAAGATTTCCTCAAAATTAGAACGAAGGGAGTTTTCATCCCCCATTTTGCGACCACAGCAGTCGATGCATGCAGGTTTGGGCCGATGTCAATGGATCTAGCTAGTTGAATAAGAATGGTAGTGGTTTCTGGATGGAGGTTGATGGTGATGGTGATAATAACAGTGAGATGCAAGGGTGGATTCAGATATTTTGTATTGTGGGGTCAAAAATAAAAGTATAATTTTTTTAAAAAAACAATACAATATTAATGAAAATAAGTTAATATGCATTTTGATACTTTGAAAACATTTTATAATTATATTATTTCAATATTGTTAAATGGATTTTGCTACTTGTATAGTCTTGTTTACCATTTCCTTGACAGATGTTGAGCAACGGCGAGTAAATCAAATTGAATATAGGAAGTAAATGAATTGTAATAAAATTCACATTTAGACCCCGTTTGGCCCCATTTCTTTCAATTTAATGTTTGGAATAGAGTTTTTTTTAAGAATGTGTGATTGAAAGAAAAATCGATTTATGTGTAATATTATTTTATGCAAAACTGTATGATTGAAAATAAGATAGAAAAGAAAAAATGAGAATGAGAAAGGGAGCCAAACGAGGGCTTAATCTATGAAGTAAATGAAATTTAAATTTAATGTGAAAGTAATTCAAATTACATTTAATCTCTAACGATCCTTAAACATTTTACGTCATATTTCAGGTAAAATTCCTAATAAAATTATATAAATTATATTAAAAATTTATCGTGTACAAATAAAAAATGTTAATGAAATCAATGTTTGAAAGTTCGACCCAATAAATTATTGAATCAAAGAACCAACATAATCGCTGACAATATGTTGACCCCGTGTTCATAAAATTTATGAACCTTACTTAATTTAATGAATGTCACTAGAACTTAATTATTGACAAGTTCAAAATTAGTTGATGAAGTACTAGAAGAAATCAATACACCTTTTAATTAATCTCTCAATAAATTGTGTTGACCCTAAAAAATGTACATTTGATGTGGCCAACGGATAACAAGGCATCTCACGTCCACTCAAGTTGGATTCCTGCACATTTAAACAAACCGTTAGTCACATGTGGCCCTTTCCGAGGGAAACAGAGTTAGTTGCTCGTACTCCTACGATTAAGTCAGTTAGGGAAATAATATGGGGTGTGGGAGAGCTTTGGACGTGAGCCTCCAATCAATAAAAGAGGATCGACTTAGGAGTAGGAAACAAAAAGTGTATGTAGCAAGGATAAAGCTTTTAGAGTCTAAACTTGCATTATTCTGAAAATGACACTAAGTGTCGCTTTTATAGTATAAGATGATGATTAAGAGTCATTAGATGAAAGGGCATGTAGCCTCATCCGCACAACCGGGATCTCTTGTCATAGCCATATATTAATCATTCATAGACCATTTTGTATTTAATGCTGTGACAGCTTGGCATCCCTAGACCTGACATGTAAGACTAGACTTTGCTGATTGAGTAGAACTACCTATTTAGTGAGTTGTCACATCACCCATTTGATACAAGATCTAATATGAAGATCTTTCCTAATACGCCTCTACCTGTCTCATGTCATCCATTAGGGCTCAGCTCTTCATGGGGGTTTGCCCAATAGAGGTTCGGCCAAATTGCCATATAGGCAGAATGATGTGGTAACAGGATCGTCCAGATTGCCATGTAAGGTGTGGGGCCCTCACCGTCTGCCACGTAGTTCAATTAGGTATGATTATTTATATGAGTAACAACAGTCCCCGAAATCTAGGTATGATTATTTATATGATGCGTAGACTTTCTAATCTACGAAAGAAAAAAGATTTCGTTAACCGAAGCTTGCGACGGGGTTTAGGGATATATGGCAAGGATCTGGAAGTAAAAGGCATGCCTATTTGATAGTTAAATCTTGTGATTAAGGCTGAAGGGTGCCGGCGAGACCCTCGAGGCATATCGAACTCCCTTTAGGAGCTGAAGCCGTTGATAAGACTGAATTGAACTTGGGCGATGCCCTTTATATAAGGGAGAGCCCATTCGAGAAGAGGCAGCCGTTGATAAGGTTGAGTTGAATTTGGGCGATGGCCTTTATATAAGGGAGAGCCCCTACAAGAAGAGGTAGCCGTTGATAATATTGAATTGAACTTGGGCGAGACCCTTTATATAAGTGAGAGCCCATTCGATAAGAGGCAATCGTTGATAAGGTTAAATTGAATTTGGGTGATGCCCTTTATATAAGGGAGAGCCCATTCGAGAAGAGCCAGTTGTTGATAAGGTTGAATAGAATTTGGGCAATGCCATTTATATAAGGAAGGGGTAGATGCAGCCGTTCATAAGGCTGAATTGAACTTGGGCGAGGCTCTTTGCATAAATGAGAGCCCCTACGAAAAGAGGCGGTCGTTGATAATGCTGAATTGAACTTAGGCGAGACCTTTTATATAAGGGAAAGCCCATTCGAGAAGAGGAAGCCGTTGATAAGGCTGAATTGAATTTGGGCGAGGCCTTTTATATAAAGGATAGCCCCTTAGAGAAGAGGCAGCCATTGATAAGGCTGAATTGAACTTAGGCGAGGCCTTTTATATAAAGGAGAGCCCATTCGAAAAGAGGAAGTCGTTGATAATGTTGAATTGAACTTGGGCGAGGCCCTTTAAATAAGGGAGAGCCCATTCGAGAAGAGGCAGTCGTTGATAAGGTTGAGTTGAATTTAGGCAAGGCCCTTTATATAAGGGAGAGCCTCTATGGGAAGAGGTAGCTGTTGATAAAGCTGAATTGAACTTAGGCGAGGCCCTTTATATAAGGGAGAGCCACATTCGATAAGAGGCAGCTGTTGATAAGGCTGAATTGAGTTTGGGTGAGGCCCTTTATATAAGGGAGAGCCCTTCCAAGGTCTTCCTCCATAGTGTTTGATCCACCAAT
>CAIGRP010131731.1:0-26532 GCA_903798385.1 Fraxinus cuspidata
ATTAGCAAAATATAGAGAATATTTAGAACTATTCAATAAACTAAACAAATATTATAATAATCTTGATTAATAAACTTTAAGAAAATATAGGAAATATTTGCAAATATAGAAAGTAAAGGTAAAATAGTATTTTTAATACTAGAGGTCTTTTAAACAAAAAACATTGATAGGTTGCCTAATTAAATGAATACCCCAAAACAAAGGGTTTTTTTTTTTTTTCAATTATACCATCATTATCTTTTTACGCTCATACACAATTAGACAGTTTAAAATTTGAAAAAAATAAAAATAAAAATCACCCAATCTATTGTTGACAACACTTGTAAAGTGAACAATTATGCACCAAAAATAGTTTACAAATGACATTGTCCTTCATTATACTAAGTTAATTGCTCCAACTTCCAATAATCACTAAATTTATATTGCCATTTTCAATTATTCACTACATTTTAAGATATCGATTTTTTATCACTAAATTCCTCAAAGTATCGAACGTCACTCATTGAAATCATTTTGATTTCGTGTCCCTAACGAAATAGCTAGCTTGACTTGCAAATTTCACAGTTGTCACCCATCAAAGTTAGATGTCCAATAACGAAAGATAGATAATTCACATATGCAAGGTGTCTTTGATTGATCACTATAATTTGACAAGTATCTTAGATTACTCATGATATTTTAAACTAATCTAGGTTCCTGCGTTTAATATTGTATTACGTGTTTAAAAAGTTCTTGTCAAGTTGAACAGCTTATTGAATTATATTTTTGATGGAATTATATTGTATTATTATATTTGTCATGTTGAATGGTAAGAGTTGAAACTTTAGATGTTTTTGAAATTATGTGCAATCATTAAGAGATTAATATGTTCGAATGTGTTTGTTTAGTGATATACTTATTTATATTTTCGAGTTTCATAAAATACTAAAATGATGACATATTTTCATAGTAGCGATCCCTTAATGCAAAATGATCTTTTACACATGGAATAAACTAAGATATTTGAAAATGTTAGAAACTAGAGATAATATAGAGATCAATAGACGTGTGTTTTATAAAAAATCAAAACCTTATATTTATAGGGAAGAATTGGGGTTACAAGAGATACAACTGCCATAATGACTAGAGTTGTAGAGGTATAAACGTTATTCATAAAATACTACTATATTTATAACACTCCTCGTTGAATAACTATTTACACAATAACTATCTTATTGAAACATAATTGGGTAAAAAACACGATGTGACAAAAATTCCAACAAATGAAAAAAGAGTAAAAATTATTTGGAGTAATAAAATGATGCCTCGTTAAAACTTTGATAAGAAAAATTCAGTGAAACAAAACTTGATTAAAGGAAAAGAGTACAACCACTCCCCTTAATTTCAATTCTTATGTTAATTCATCATTGTCTTATACTCTAATGTCTTCAATATTACAATTTATGGTGAAGTGTGTCTCATGTTGTTTTGTATAGCTTTCAAATAACATCGTTTTCGTACTAGATATTTATCAATATTTGATTATTGCAGTAACGTAATGATTCGAAAAATAGCTCTCATTGATCTCTTAGGAAATTTTATACATATAAAAGATTTTGAGGGTAAATGTATTATACGTTATAAATATTCATTACACAATGAATATAACTCATTAAAATCTTATTAGGAAAAATCCGATGGGAAAAATCCTATCGAAAAAAATAGTACAATATTCTTTTAAAACATCACAAAAGTTATCTCATTAAAAATCTTGCAATGAAAATTTAATTGGGCAAAACCTTGATAAAAAGAAAAGAAAAGAGTACAACAAGTATTTTATCCCCCTCATAATAATATCACTTGAATTATATGTTTCAAACATATTAAATCATTTAGGAATAACTTTAGTAGTCATGTTGATGGGTTGACTATAGCATATTTTAGATTTCATGCATCATCAAGATAACATGATATAAACTTGTGATTTCATCCACCACTATCTTTACGAAATTCACTATGCTGAGAGTCGTGTATTACATACTACGACTTTATTTTTCTCATTTCCTTTTCGCATAAATATACATCTTTATATTTTTTTACTACAAGTCTAGAAAATTTCAAGTTTCTGTAGTAAATTTAATTTAGGATTGCGTCCCTTTTATTTGGCCAATCATTACTTGAGTCGATATATTTTGATACATTTATTTCTATTCATTGATATGTGGTGCAGTACATCATGTGTAAAAGTGTATTCGACAACTTTTTCTTTTTCAATTATATTTTTTTGTATAATAACATAACTTATTGAAATTTCTCAAATACTTAAACCTCTTATAGGGTTTTGTAATTTGTTATGTCAAATACTCATCAAGAGTACGCGCCTTCATAATGGAACTATCTTTGTTATACCATCAGACTTTAGACATGTCATAGATATATCAAATATAATACTAACGAATTATCCTCGTGGGACATCAATTCGTGTTGGAGCATGAAATATTGTTGATATCTTTGATTAATAAATGTAACTAAATAAATTGTCTTTCAAACTTTTGGTTCGAATTATCTTTTGTGAGCATTTAGATAATGATGCATTTGTATATCATTTTCTGTTTCTTAATTTGTCCCTCTAATGTCAAGAGAATTGTCCAATCAAATTGACAATTAAAGAATCACTATATAAAATATCACCCATTAGGGATTGAGATATTGTATAAGAGTTCAAACTACTTATTTATTATCGCCATTCTTTACTTTACATCTCATTGCATTGTGATGGATCAATTTTTCATATACTGCACCATCAAAATAATAATATGGAAAAATTAGGCTCTGACCATAAGTCAATTATTATAAGGAGAACCATGATATTGACATGATGTTTAATAGCATTCTCTAAACATAAATGGGAAGTACTATGTTCTCAATTAAATTAATTGGAAGCGTTTAACGGAAAATAGTGTTAAACTATTTATCGACATTTCAACTATCCTTGTTGCAAAGTTGAAATTTAGGATTATTAGCATTAACAAAACATACCGTGCTCATAATTTGAATAGTAATTTTGCAAATTTCAAGTTGCGAAGACGATGCAATCATCTAGTAGTTGTACTAAATTTATTAGATACAAATAATATCGAGATGGTCAACTGGAGGATGATGGGGCCCATTTATCGCCCCGATTAATTTTCAAAAATATAGGAAATTCAGTCCATATTTTAACTAGTGACGGTTAATGAAATTTTTTTTTTATAGAAGAGAACAAACATCATACAAAATTTTATTGAATTGAAGAATTTTCAAGTTTTTCATTGAATATCCATTTGAATTTTTTTTTAATTTCGCATCATTATTGATCAAGTGATGATCTAACCGATCGTGTCAAACAATAAGTCAAATTGAACGTCTAGTTCAATATAAGAGATAATTCAATTATTTAATTTCGAAAAATATTATTAAAAATTATATAATCATATATCATTCAAGTAGTCAAACTAATCAATGTCCTCATAACATTACTTATATATTTTACTTCAGAGATAAATATAAATTCAAAATGATATATTTTTCAAAACGTATGTTACTTTGAGAGCACTTGTCTTTCGATATTACTTCTTCAAGAACAGTATGTCAATATTTTTCTGAAATATTGAAAATTATAAGTCATGTTCTTCAAGAGCAATAGATTAATACTATTCCTGAATATTAATAATATAGAAAATTATTTTCCTATAAATATTAAAACACAGTATTGAGTTGTTTAAGTTGTGTTTGTTCAGGAACACACTGAGATATATATTATTCGGGACGTATGCTACTTCAAAAATACGTTATATTTTAGTATTGCTTATTCAAAAGTAATATGTCAATATTCTTCTAGAATATTCAAAATTATACAAGGATTTACTCTTTTGGAGTAAAAAATCGTATTTAATTATGCTCTTCGAAATCAAGTAAAATATAACTAGAATACTTATAAATAATAGTATGATACTTCAGGAGAAACAATATTTTGTAATAAACAAATTTAAAAGCACTGAATTCATAAACTATATTACTCATTAAAAAAAAAATAAGAACATGATTATTAATTGGATGATAAACAAAAAAAAAAAACTTGAAACAAATATGCATTCAACATTAACGGACGAAGCATGCACGAGTATCAATTGTTTCGTAAATGCATATGTATAATAAAAAAAGAGTTGATTCTTTGGTAAACATCCTCTAAACTAATCATTGTAGGCATATATGCTAAACTAATTGCAGTAAATTCATACACATATTTGCTAAACCAATTGCAGTATAATTGATTGTGGCAGGCAAGAATTCATAAACACGAATAATTGCAGCATAAAAATGAAATTTACGCTATTTGTGGCAGAAACAAAAAGAAATACACGTCGCCAAATTCAGATGGCAGATATGTGACTCAGATAATTATGCTTATAAAATTATTACATTATAAGAGAATGTACAGATAACGCATTATAAACTAGAGAGAATGGAAGTCAATAAACTTGTATATTTTATTAAGAACTAAAACTACATATTTATAGGAAAGAATTATGATTGCAAGGGATACAACGATCATAATGATTAGGACTGCAGGGTTATAAAAGTTATTTATAAATACTACTATATTTACAACAAAAAAATGCACAACATTTTAAATAGTTATGTTTGGATAAAGTCACCTTAAATGAAAATCAAATCAAATTATAGTTATCCAAGTAAAACTACCACTACTAGGAGGGAATGGCGAATGAGTTTGATTTGATGGTGGCCCTTATTCTATTCCATTAGCGAAATAATTTAATAAAATATTTAGTCTGAAAAGAACATTATAAACCAATAATAACACAATATTAAACACGTGAAATAAACAAAACTCACGTTTTCATATCATCCAAGCGTCACTTTGAGAAATTTAGTTGTCAAAACTCGACCAATTTAAAGTACAACGAACAATAAAAGACGTCTCTAAAGTATATTAAATAACAAAAGACGTCTTGCTTAAGTGGATTGTCTCTCTTTCGTGATTGATCATCTAAAGGTGATGGGGCGTCAGCTATGAAATTCGTTTGCAAAGTTAGCTATTCTATTAGAAACGCCAAATATGAGTGATTTTAGTGAGTAACATCCGACATTTTGAGAAGTTTAGCTGTTAAAACTCGACATCTTAAAGTGTAGTGAGCAATCGAAGATGTCAACCTAAGTTTAGTTATTGATGGGGCAATTTACTAAACAATTACCCACTAAATAAAACTTAACTACTATTTTGATAAAACTAAATTATCAATAATTATTTCATAATCTTATAAATATTCTCATTTGATCGATGATTTGTACAATAATTATCTTGCTAAATACAATATTTGTAAATCAAACAAGGGAAAAAGGAGTACAATTCAAGTTAAATGTTATAATTTTTGAGTGTTAAGAAAATATTGCATCAATAGAACTTTGTCAAGAAACTCAACGGAACAAAAAAAAATTGGTCAAAGAAAAGGACAACTTCTACTCCCGAGATTTCAATTAATAGAAGCCTTATATCGAGTAATTCATATTTTGTGCTCCAATGTCTTCAATATACTGTGTTTTGGAAACTTGTATAATATAATTTTGCTGAGTTATGTTCCATGTCTCTTATCATAGCCCCAAACAATAATGTCTTATACAAGATATTAATATTCGTTGTTTGACTTTAGTCAACATGATGGTTCGTTAAATAATAAATTTTGTTGATGCTCTCTTTAGGAGTCTTATATACAATTTTATAACATACAAGAATAAAATTATTAGGTTATATTGAAAGTAAATGTCATGTATGTTAGAACATTCATTATACAAAAAATGTGTCTTTTTAAAACCTTATTAGAAAAAAGTCATGTGGGAAAATCTTTAATGAAGAAAAATTGTACATCATTTGTTTAAATACACTATAAAATTTATCTCATTAAAAACCTTTTTAGTAAATCAATGGGACAAAATTTTGGTGTAGAGAGAGATAGTACAATGCGTATTTACTCTCATCATAATAGTATTACTTTTAACAATATGTTTCAAGCATATTAAAGCATTTAATAATTTATGTAAATAGTATTAATGGCAAGTCACACGAGTTGATTATAATCACATTCATTAGATGAAACTGATGCATTATCACTAACAAGATATGGACATATGATTGCACCACACAATAATAATTTATTTATTTATATAACTCTTTTGCAAAATTCATTATATTACAAGTCATGCACGGCATTTTATGACTTCATTTTTCTTAATTCTTTTCCTCATAAAATACATCTTTAAGTGTTCAGATGAAAACTTTAGAAATTTCAAGTTTCTTTATTAAGTTTGATTTCACCAGGATTACGTCATTTTATTTGGTCAATTATTTTTATATTTGTATTCTTCGACGAATTTCTTTCAACATCATCGCTATCATCCATATTATTAAGTGCTGCACTATTTACAAAGTAATATTAACAACTTTTTTGTAAAATCAAGAGCGGAAAACAATCGTGAATCAATTCTACAAAATATAATATATTAGTTTCAAAAGCTAAATAATTCCTTCATAATCATTAGTAGCGTTTAATGGGTTTCCCCAGTTATTGTCCCGTTGAACTATCGATTTAGTTTCTTTCCCCATAATGACATTACTCATTGGGTTGTCTTAATTTTCAATATTTTTTATGCATCTTTTGGGGTTTTTACAATTTGTTATGCTTATATATTCATTAAGAGTACAAGTCTCCTTAATGAGACAATCTTTATTACTTGTTCCTTTTTTTTTTTTGGAACCAAATGTCATCATACTTCAAGTGTACTATTAATTTATCAGATGTAATGTTAACGAATTGTCCTTCCAAGATGTTAATTCGAGTTGGAGCATTTAAAATTAATGTATGAGATATTTTTTATATCTTTGACGAGTAAATTCGAGTTGGAGCATTTAAATGAATTTTCGTTTGAACTTCTGGGTCAAATTGTCTTGTCCAAGGATATATAGAACATAACGATTCATCATATTTATTATTTCCACCTTCTTAATTCTTCCACCTAATACTAAGAAAATTGTCCAATCAAAATGATTGTTGACAAACCTCATTATAAAATATCACTATTTAGGATTAAGATATTTTATAAGGGTTCAAACTAACATGTATTCTCTGCATTTTTTAATGTCTATCTAAGTACAATGTGGTATAGAAATTTTTCATTTATTGTATTGTAGAAACCATTAGATGAAAAATATGTTGCCTAAACCATAAGCCAATTTTACCGAGGAAAACTTTGATATCAACATTATGCGTATAAGCGTTGTTGCATATAAATTAGCATTCTCTAGACCAAAGAGAAAGCACTTTGTTCTCAATAGTAATAATTTAAACATTAATTGGAGGTGTTTAACATACAATAGTGCTAAATCATTTATCATTATCCCTATTAACATTTCCTAAAAGTTGAGATTTAAGTTCACCAACATTAAGAAGACACACAATCCTAATTGTATAATATGAAAATTATGTTCTGAGTTTAAAATTTGTCAAGTAATCTTGCAAAATTCAAGTTGTGAATCAAATAGCACCATGTAATTATTTAATAGATTTATCTGTTGGATATAAATAATATTTAAATGATCAACAAAGAGGATGATGGGGCCTCATATATCACCATAATTCATTTCTAAAAATACAAGAGACCTAATCACTATTTTAGCTAGTGAATGTCTATTGATTTATATACTATGAGAACTAGAAGCATGAGAGAATTCATTATATTGAAAAATCGTCTTGGTTTTCAATAGATTTCTCTTTAATTATTCGCATCCTATTGATCACGATAGTCTAACCAACTATGTAAAATAAGAAACTTGTAGTTTAGTAATATATGTGCTCCAAAATGAGCAAATTTAAAAAAAAAAAATAGAAAAGAAGAAAATATTAAAAACTTTGTTCCTTCTTCACACACTATTCGGTTCTTTAGAACATTCAATATTAATAGAAAAATAACTTTATCTTAACATATTATATAAATTTCTAATTATATAGAAATAAAAACTTTGAGAAATGATTAGTACAAATTCATTGTTAAACAACCACAAATGACTATTCGTACACTTTTTGGCAAGCACTTGACAATAAAATATCTAATACTATGACCTTAAATCAGTGTAACTAAATGTTGATCAAATGTAAGGGCAAAAGCAAGAGGCACTACAAATTCATTGTTCAACTTATTCTCTTAGCAAAAAATACTAGAGGCCAATATGATACTTTCTTTGCCCACCTCTTAGAGTTCATCATAGAGGAACTTCTCTTCAAATACGTTCTACATTCAATAGATCTTATGTTTTTTTATTAGTATAAATCCCTTTGTTTGGAAATAAACACAATTTTCTTTCCTTACATAAAAAAAAAAAGTTCCACAAGTAGATCTTCACGTCCATATAAGGTTCATAAAGTGAGATAACAACATTAACATATCTACGTTCTAGATTGTCAAACCATGCCACAAATAACCTTCTAATTCTTAACAATATATGCTACATTCAAGAATGGGTTAATTATAGTGCTTTCATGCACAAGCAATTCGGGTATCATAAAATGAATCATAGGCTTTTCTTCTAGAATAAGCATTTTAATTTCATAAATTTCACATATAGATCGTATCTCTTCATGAGATTGGATTGTATGATATTATTCTAAAATTGTTATATTTGAATTGCTGAGTTACTAGATAATTAGCCTTGAAATGAAGGAGTTGGGTTCCAAGTTAAGCACTACTTTAAGTAGTGGGCTCTTTTTGAATCCATAAGTAAAATATGAAAGCTTGATTTATTTTCCAATCGACCAATAATTATAACATTGTAGACCTGTTTGTCATGGATTATGGATTAATAACATACAAATAGTAATGGTTAAACTACTTTTGGGAATTAGTGGAAGAACGGGGTCTACTTCATGAGCACTATCGTATTATTCTTCTGAAATAGTGACATTTGTAAAATTTGTGGTTCTTGAAAGTAATAATAAAATATTCTTATAAATATCTTATATATAAAGTTGTGTTTTTCATGAGCAACAAATTAAATGATTGTTTACTAGATTGGTTTGAAAATCCAGCTTCTTTGGGAAAGCAATAACACAATTTTTTTTCTTGAATTGATATTTATAATATTTTACTTCCTTTGCAGTAATTATATAGGGTGTGTGTGAGCCACATTATTTTGAAAGAATATATTTTGGAATAGTAGATTGATGGAGAACGTGTGATTGAAAAAGAAGGAAAAATTATTGATGTAATGGAAAATATTATTTTAGTGAAAATGTGTGGTTGAAAATGAGTAGAAGAATGATAACGAAAATTTGAATGTGATTCAAACATGGACATAATATTTGTCAGGAGATTGATGCAACATAAATTTATGCTTCTTCAATAGCATTTGAATCATTAAACCAAAAGATTTAACAATCGTAGAAAAAAAATTCAAATCATGAATATACTAAATTTAGGCGACCTGAGAAAAACCCGAACTGGCCCAACTCGTAGCTCGGTGGAACCTAGCTAAGGCTCGAGCCAAGCCCCATTTTGGGGCATTGGCCCGAGCCACACGGGTCGGCTCGTGTCGGAACTAAAAAAAATTAAAAATAAAACCCAGGCAACAGAATTGCTGGGATATCATGATCGAATTGTTGAGCAATAATGACATTTGAATCTAACATCGATCTTTCAGGAGTAAAGATAAGCCAAACTCTCATGATCACGACCAGGGAGCCTTATTCCTCTCGACTTCAAACTCTATAATGCAGGGAAAATGGTTAGAAATTTGAACAAAAGACCATGAAATATACACGAGGCTGGCCTTAATATTTTGGGAGCCTTACACAAACTTCAAATATGGGGCCCTTTTGAATATTAAGCCCCCGTTTGATAGAGATTAAAATCAACTAAGCCCATGAATGTAAAGTTGTTGGTTTTATAAAAAGTGTGATTAAAATTAATTGTTGATTTTGACTTAAAAAATAATTAAACATAATCTAGAAAATTGAAAGACAAAATACAAGATTCAAATTCCAGTACAAATATAAAAAATGAAAAAAATAATAATAAGTGGATCGGGAAAATTCCAAACCATATTACATAACACATACAGAAGTGTTAGTTTAATTAAAGTATTAATCAATATAATGACACTGAAAAACTTGAAAAAAAATGGATAAATAAAACGAAATGTAAGAACTTAAAGAGAGAAATGAATATCTGTGCTATTAGCTTCTCCTTGAATAAGTGTATGACTCACCAAAAGAGCATTAAAAAGGTAATGACCGTAAATTTTGAAGAGAGAAAAATGGCATTTTGTTTTTTATTAAGAAAAATGATAGATAGAAAGATAAATAGTCAAACTAATAATATATAGAGAAAGCAATGACAGTCATATATTTATGTGATACATAAATGTATGTAATAAGTTTTATGCCATTTATATGATTTTCTTTAAAGATGTTTATATTTTCAAAATATATTAGTTTATTGGGTTTACATATGAATTTTTAATTTAAAAAAATTTGTAATTATAATTTTCGTTTTTCTTCAACTAGTTAATTAACCTCACATAATTTGGGACCCTCATCAAAGTGAGGCCTTAACCGATTGCCTTCGCCTATAGTCAGGGCTGACCATGAATATACACCATAGAGTCACCTACACAAAAGACAACTCAGATGTAAGAGTTTCACAAAGCAATATCTTTGATTCTTCAGTTCAAACATATTTATAGTTTCAAGACAACTCATCATCCCCCAAATTTGGAATATCCACGGAAGAACTTAGACAAACAGTCAAACACAATTAACTCAAGGACAAGTACTTCTAAAATTGCTCGATTTTCGATATAGTTAATTGAGTCATTAAGAAACTACATGAATACCTTGTAAGTCTCTTGATAAACTGGTAAGTAGCGCAGTTCACTAAAGGACTCTCCTCATGATTCTATCAGCATTAAAGCCATGTTCCGATCATTGGACACAGTCTAAGGATCATCAATCAACTTCACCATCTCATCGAGAATCCTCTCAGCCGCAACCTCAGAGCATGCCTTGTCACAATTCTTCACAACAGTTTCAAGCAATACTAGAGCCAAGTACTAAATCATAGGACTCTTGTGTGTTTGAGCCACATTATTTTGGGAGAATATATGTTGGAATAGTAGATTGAAATGTGGGGTTAAAAAAGAATGAAAAATTATTGATGTGATGGAAAATATTATTTTATTGAAAAATGTGTGGTTGAAAATGAGTAGAAAAATGAAAATGAAAAATTTAACGTGGCTCAAACATGGGCAAACGTGATTCTTTTCTTTATTCCCCGTATCATTTCGACACTATTGACCCTGTCTTGGTTGATCATATCACAAAGTTCGAGATTTGTGGCCCAATCGGGCCCATCTAAAGTTTTGGTTGTGGATTCCTCCACAAGTTTGTGAGCCTGGTTTGGCCCTTGGAAAAGTTTCTTCATCTTGAAACTCATTGTGCTCATACCTTGCTAATTTTTTGTCCCACCTCAGTCCCTCCAATTACATGAAGACCATGTTTGATCTTTACTATTTTCCATGGAATTCCAAGTTCCAACTGTTTTCTTGTTTGATAGTCAAATTGTTCTTGGCAAAACATTTCCCCCCAACCCCCTACGTGACCCCTTTTCTCAGGTTTTCATCGAATTGGTTTTTCCACTACTTTGGTGGAAAAAATGGTTTTCCAACTTTTTTTTTGGCAATAGAAACAAATACTATCCCTAATTGTAAATTTTTTTCCTTAAATGGACAATTTTCATGAAAAACACAGTCAAACGAACACTAAATGATCCAAATTCAACATTAAAAATTATACCAATCAAACACAATTAATCGACAATTTTCGGGAAAACAAGTTTTAGGCAATTATATTATATATAATTCATTTTCTTTCTACCCATTTTCAATTCTTGCAATCAAACGGACCCTTGAAACTGAAACTCATTGTGCTCATACCCTTGCTGATTTTTT
The DNA here is from genome assembly GCA_903798385.1 of Fraxinus cuspidata. Taxonomy (NCBI): domain Eukaryota; kingdom Viridiplantae; phylum Streptophyta; class Magnoliopsida; order Lamiales; family Oleaceae; genus Fraxinus; species Fraxinus cuspidata. The sequence continues at coordinate 12,035 of CAIGRP010131731.1, forward strand.
GTCCCACCTCAACCCCTCCAATTACATGAAATGTTATTAGTACTTATTCATTATCACATTTATATTCTTTTCTTTTCATCATCACATTCTTATTTTTGACATTTCATTAATCAGAAAATCTTATTCTTAATCATGTTTTTTGTTTAAAAATATTGTTAACATACTTTAAAATAAGGGTCAAATATTTAATCGAACATTTGTTATATTATTTGTTATGATTATTCAAAAATACAATGGACAAATGCGTTTTTTTTATTCTATCTCAAATAAAATTTTGGAGAGAAACCAAATCATGAATAATTTATGTTAACTTGAGAATAAGAATGCGATGAAAAAAGTTTGAGACGTAAATGTGATAATGTGTTATGAACCTTTCATCCAATAAAAACGTAATTTAGTTACTAAAAATTGTGGTTTGAATATAACATATAATTTGTGGCAAACAAAAAATAAATACAATGAATCTTTGTGGAAAGGAATCAGTAACAAAGATCTTTAATCTTTGTTCTGTTATAAATTATATGTTTAATAGTGAATGATCATTATATCTCTACAGCATTAATTATTATAACTATTGTATTTCTTGAAACTCTAATTCTTTCCTATAAATATAGGGTTCGGTTATCAATGAAATACACACAATTCTATTGACTTCTCTATTTTCTTCTATTTCTCCCTAATTTATAATATGTTATTAGCACGAAGTTTTAGTTAATTGAGTTAGCGAAATTTATTTCCTTTTCTACTTTCAAATATCTAATCAGTTAAGGCTAAAAAAAATTCCTTCAATCAAAGAAAGATAAGAAAGTTTAGTCAATTGAGTTTACAAATAAACTCTTCTTTTCTGCTCAAAGAAAAAGATCATTATTTTCTTAATTTTAAATTGCACAATAAAGTGATATAGTTATTTGATCTAGTTATATCGATTTGATTATAACACTGCATATGGATAAATATTTGCTTGAATGTAATTTTTTTTCCATACAATATTTCAGTATAATATTCCAGAAAAATATTGTATTATTATTCTTGAAAATAAACAATCTAAATCAATATTCTAGAAGAATATTGTAAGATTATTGAAAAAGAATATTATATTTTTATTATTTTGTTACTCTAAAAAACACAACTCTACAATCTTAAATATTCTCGAATATTATATTAATTTTCTTAAATATAACAAACATTTAGTGTGTTTACGTTCCTAAAGAAGCATAACTAAAAATTATATTCAATCTAAACGAACATGATGTTGATGTTCTCGGAAAATGTATTTCTAACTTACTCCTAAAAAGTTAATATTTCTAAATAATAATTGATGATGCTTCTGAAATAACACAACATTACTAGTATTCTAAAAAAATATTAATTTTTTCTTAAAGACTATGATATTATAATTTCAATATTTCAGGAGAATATTCATCAATTATTATTAAAAAAGTAATAGTAAAATCATTTTCAAATCAAACAATGATGATAACAATAGTATTTTATCGTGCTCTCGAACGGGTACATATTTTAAAGTATAATATTTGCTCCAAAATTGTGTGACATTACAATTTAGATATTGCAAACAATATTGATATATTACTCTAAAAGAAACATATTTTTTATATTAAATTAATATATTAGAAGAATAATCAATTATTGTTTTGAAACGAGACGATTATGATATTTAAACATTTCATTGGAATATTGCGGAATTATTTGAATGTCAATTTATACAAATCAATATTCTAAAAGAATATTGCATTGCTTTGAAAAAGGCACAATTCTACATTTATTAATATTCTTAAAGAATATTATGTACTTATTGTTAAAGAATCACAAATTTATACGATTCGATGTAAATATTGTATTAATTCCAAAGAATTGCAATATTGAAGACATTGATGAACAAGACATGGACGACTTGATAAAAGAATTTTCATTTATTGAAATATGGGGGATTAGTTATACTCTTTTTCCTTAACTTAAATTTTGGTTCATCGAACTTTCTTGAAAGGATTTTAACGATACAAATATTTTATAATGTGCCTTTTAATAGAGTGTTGTAAATTATATGTTTATACATTGAGGACTATTATGAACATACAACCTTAATTATTATGACTATTGTATCTCGTGTAACCCTAATTATTCTCTATAAATATTAGACTTTGGTTCTCAATTAAATACATACAAATTTATTGATTTCTCTACTTTTTTTTATTTTTTTCTTTCTATTTTATAGCATGTTCATTATTATAATATATTTTAAGTCTTGTTATGTAACATTCTTAAATTCTAATATTTAATTCTTTATTATGTTCTTGTTTGATCCCCATTATTTTCTCAATACATTTTTTTCTTTTCAATTACATATTTTTTAATAAAATAGTATTACATACAGATTCAAAACGTTGTCTTATTTTTTGAACAACATATTATCCATCAATCACCACGCAAAAATATATTATTTGTCAAATAATGAGGCTCAAACAAGACCTATAACTTATCCTATTCAAATATTGTGTTAGTAACGTTGCTAATTAATAAAGTGTAGATAAGAATGCAATAAACTCAATTTTTATGTAATTAAAAAGTAGTGCAATAAAAAGTTATGTTAACTATCCTTTTCTTTATTTTTTATTTTAAACAAGATTATAAGTTCTTAAAAAAAAAAAGGAGATTTGGTACAAATTGTCCCTAGTGTTTTTTTCTTGGACGGATGTCCCTAAGGGTCCGTTTGATTGGAATGGTGGAAAATGGATGGAAAGAAAATGAATTACAGGGAAAGTAATTGCCTAGAACTTGTTTTCCAGGGAATTGTTAACTAGTGTGTTTGATTGGTATAATTTTCCACCTGTAAAATTTTTGAAATTTTGGATCTTTAGTTCACGTTTGGCTTTATTTCACATAAAAATTGTCCATCAAAGTGAATTTTTTCTTACAACTGGTTATGAAATTTACGAAATAGATTGTATAGCATATTTTATAAATTGTTATGAAATAAATTTAGTCTTTATTTAGTATGGATTAAAATTAAAATTTTAATTTAAGTCAAAGTCAACAATGAATTTTAACTACATGTTTCATGGGTTACAACTTTTCAATCATACGTTTCATTAATTTTTATCAAAACTTACTAAAAATTTGATTTTAATTTCCATCAAACAGACCTTAATTTAATCTCATGATTACTTAACTAATCCGTTAGAGAAAAGTATTAGTTTTATTTTTTTTTTAGGAAAAAAGTTATTAGTTTTATTATCGAGTATTGATTAAAAAATTTAAGCTTTTATTTTTTGGTTATGACAAAAAAATAAAAACAATATTGTGTAGCTAACTCAATCTTCAAATGCTTTTATTTTTTTTGAGCTATTCATTTATTAACTAGAAATATTAGGGTTTCAAATGTAATAATCATAATTTAATTTATTGTTTTATTATCAATTATCATTCACTAAGAAAATAAAAGTTAAAATGAGATTTTATTATTTTATTTTTATTATCGCTATTTTATGTTAAACGTAAAAATAGTTAAACCGTGATGGACTTATAAGTTCAATAATTAATTAACGAAGCATGCCATTTACTAGGGGTGGACAAAATGTCCAGACCAAACCAAATCAAACCAGAATTGAACCAAACCAAGCGGTTTGATTCGGTTCTACGAAAAAAATTAATAGTTTTGGTTCTTCGAACAAAAAACCATTTGGTTATAGTTTTGGTTTGATTTCGATTCTAGAACCAAGAGCCAAACTTAATGTATAATTATTATTTTTTGTCTGAATTTGATTTTATGTTAATTGAAGTCAGCCCAATAACCATTATTGTGGTACAGTCCATAAAACGTGTTTAGCCCATTAATTTTAGTTGTATTCAATATTTGTGTTTAAACATCACTTCATTACATTATTTCAAATTCAAACCCTCAAACCTCAACAACGCAACTTTTCTGTGCAGAAACTCCAACTTTGTAGCTACAAATTTATTTTATAAGATATTATTACGTTACATCTTATCAATTGTATATGGTTTTAATTTATTTTTGTTTGTTTTAATTGTGTATTTTGAATTTTGTTTGTAGAGTTTCTCAAAGTTACAACATAAGTAATGGGCTATTAAACTATTCATGGTTATCTAATGGTAAGAGTTAAGTTGCTTGCTTGGTCATTTTGTCACCACCCCTGTCTATTAGTTTCGAGTTTTAACTTTATATTTCAGTTTCATTTTTCATTTTTTTCATGTAGGTCTAACGGCTTCATGTAAAGGAATTGATTGGACGGATGATGAAATTGGAACTCGATATTATTAACTTCACGCAATGACTCATTCGTTTAAATTTTGTTTGTTAGTTTGGACTTTTATGATCTTGATTATTAATAATTTAAACTTGCTAAATGTTTAATGCTTATATTATTTATTTAAATATATATTAGTAATTTATGGATATAATGTAAGTTTGAAAATTTAAGTAATAGTACTAGAACTAGATCAAACCAAACCAAACCAAACCAGAACCAAATGGTTCGGTTCGATTCCGCATCTTAAAAAAAACTATTTTGTTCAATNAAAATTTAAGTAATAGTACTAGAACTAGATCAAACCAAATCAAACCAAACCAGAACCAAATGGTTCGGTTCGATTCCACATCTTAAAAAAAACTATTTTGTTCAATTATTAAAAAAATCATTGGTTCATGGTTCGATTCGATTATCTTAGAACCAGAACCAAATGGAACCAAGTCCACCCCCACCATTTACTCAAAATAAATTCCTTTTTCCCAATCGCCTAATAAGAGCGTGGAAACTGGAAACTGAAAGTCTCACATCTTTCCGTTCTCATTCGTCTCTGTCGTTGCATCGGACCCGCGCTGTATAGCAAACGACGTAGTACTGACGCCGTCACGGCTTGATCCTCGCCTTCCGACCGATCGATTACTCTGCTTTTGCAGTTTCTGCTCCGTCAAAATATTACTGGTATTCTAGTTCTTTTTCCAAATAGTTAAACTTCGCGTATTATTTGTGTTCAATTAGGTATAATCCCTGACTGACTGTGTATTAGTATTTGACTCCAGTGCAGATTGATTCTTTGGGGTTTGATATGATAGACATGACCTGGTTCAGTGCCTTGTTACTTGGGGCTGGCTGCCTTGCTCTGGGGTACTTCATCGGAGCCCGGCATTCTGCCCGAATTTTTCTTTCGCCCCGAGTGTCTAAAGGCTCTGAAATAGTTGTTGACGGCAAATCAAAGAACCATGGTAAACTACCCCTCGAGATCGAAAAACTAGCTGAAATTCTTGAAGATTTTAAAATGGTATAATGTCTTTTTCCCTCCCCCTTAGTATGCAGATATAGGCATGCTTGTACGTGATGTGAAAAAAAATCTTTGAGTACATTATTTTGAGGATAACTTAGCTTATTTATTGGATAATTGTAAACAGGTTTTGGTTGTAAGAAATGACCTAAAGATGGGTAAAGGGAAGATTGCTGCACAATGCAGGTAACTGTCAACATGAGCATAGTCTTAGCCGGAAATGGCATCTTTTGTATTCAGCACCTACTGTTCATTAGCTGATAATGTTTGCTCTTGCGGTTCATTGTTTATTGTAATATGCCAGTTTCTTGGAGGCGTCAATTTTTTCATTCACTTGGAAAAAGGAAACTATTTTTATTTGTGTAGGAATTTTTCTTTCAATCTCAGCTAGTTCTATCTAAATTGGCACAAAAACAAGAACCTAGAATATGTAATATTTGTCGCATTGAAAAAAAAAGGATTAGCGGTACTCAGTAGAACATGCCTAATTCTGTAGTTGCAGACTTGAAGTGGAAACAGCAAAAATCAAGTTCAACATACGAGTGAAACAAAACTACCACATAAAGTCTTAAACTTTACTGAAGACTGGTTGAGTGTATCTGAAACTTGAGATAACTTCCATATCCAATGGAAACCTTGGTTTGATGTGAAAGGCTAAGGTTGAGCTGGAGGCTAACTGACTGGCAGTTTCAATTGAACTCTTGTCAATATAAGTGCGTCAATATAAGTGTGTGCTTTAGTTTGGTTGACTATTGCATATACGAGTTATCCATTAATTCTATCTCCCAAAAGAAGAAAAAGGAATAAAACTTGTTCTGTTATGCTGCTTCATTTGTTGCTCTCTGACACTGATACTGTGGAATCTCAAAGAAATTTAAAGTTAAAAAATTTGAAAGCCCAGTCTGTTAAGAGTCCCCATCATGGATGCATTTATTTGTCTCATGCAGATTGATTTGTTTGTTGACTCTATTACACTTGCATTGTTTGTTGACTCTATTATATTCTTTAATGGGAGGGAAACTAGATCTTTTATTGTTGAAAAGGTTGATGGATTCTTTCTGAATGGGTCCACTCTTTAATTCTGTTCCTTGAAGTCATAGTTTTGCATGCCACAATTGCAGTAATCTTATGAGTTGTAATTTTGGTCTAACTATTCCAATAAAATAATACACGTAGTTGGTAGGCTCCAATTTACAAGTTATTCAGTACATAAATTTACTTGTTCTGACTTGAAGTCAAATCAATTTTTGATGATTGATAGTCATGCAACTTTGGGTCTGTACAAGAAACTCGTAAACCGAGCACCGAAATCTTTAAACAGGTATTTTTTTTACTAAGACACAATTTAATATATTGGTACCCTGAGTTGTTATTTATGTGTAATGTTTATTGACTAAATTCATTCGATCTGCTTCCATGCAGGTGGGAGATGTGTGGGCAGGTTAAGGTTGTAGTAAAAATTGAAAGTGAAGATGATATGCTTGTTTTACAGGTAAGAGCCATAGGACTAGTGATGGAGTTGGACGCCAACTAGGCTTTAATTGTTTATCTATTATTTATTTATTTTATTTGTTTAGTGAATTTTAATTAATGTCTTTGGTTAGTGGTTCTTTAGTCATTTTGCGCCTTAGGGCTTTCATTGTTTTCTTGCTATTTAAACCTTTGTAAGACCTTAGTTGTTTTTTGGTTGTTTTACGAATTAAATGAAAAGACTATTGGAATTTTCCTATTGTTTCAGTACAATCTTGGTATACAATTTTGAATCAATGAGTCTGTTGATCAAGGTCAGTTATTCGGTATTTTGCGGTGAATCAACAAATAATTGATTCTTAAATTCTTGGTATTCTTTGTGAATCAACATGTTTTCATGTTCGTTCTTGTGTTTGTCCCTTATTTTACACTTCCGCCTGCATCCCTTATTTTACACTTCCGCCTGCATCAACTAGCTTCAATTTGAAATTATCATAGCAGTTTATTAGATAAATCATGTGTTTGTGTACTTGACATGGTGTACCGTGATACTTATGCCATTTATTCTGTTGGACAATAGCTCACAGTGCTTTTGAGAAAGGCTTGAAAAAACTTACCAAATATTCTTCTACACTCAGGATGCATGGACAAGATAAACACTGTTGTTCTTAAGCATTTTAATTGAGTAGAAATTATTGCTTGTGTACCTGGTTTTTGCCCCAATATATGAGAAAAAAATTGTAATCTTAGCAAGCCGAAAAAGGTTATAGGATTTAACTGGTGTAAGATATCAATTTCTCCGAGGAGCTCAAGATGTTGTTGAATAAAGGGATGTTGACAATGACATAGTAATGCACTGTAAATTGTTATCTATGACTTGTATCATTTGATGATGCCACGACTTGATAATTTTCGTGCAATTTGAAGGAAGTAAAGGGCTAATCAGCTGAACTTATATTTAGAGTTCTCACTGCTATTGCATGACTTGTCAAGGAATCCTTTGATTTCTTGGAAATTGTTTGGCATCATACTGTTGCCCAACTGCTGATGCACTTCGTCAAGAAGGGGAAGGATTTGTTTCGTTTTGATAATTTAAACTCGTTTTAGGCATGGGTTGGCTTAGCCCATTCACGTGGTAGGACTTATCAGTCGAGGTCATCTATTCAAAGGTGAATGGATGAAGGTAATCTATCTGTGCTATGGGGTCGTGGAATAGCATCGTCTTGGAATATAACTTGGTCTGACAAGCAGAAACTTATTATAGGGCCGTCAAATGTATTTCAGGCTTATCTTTTGTGTTTTGCTACAACATAGAAGTTTATCATGCACGAACTTTATTCTTTTATTTCAGTGTATTGTAATTTTATTTGTACAGGCAAAAGCAAAATCACTGAACTTACAAACACATATTACTATTGATGCTGGGAGAACACAGATCGCTCCAAGTGAGTTTTAAAGTTATTTATGTCTGTTGTCACTTGGTTTTACATTGATCTAAAAGATGGTGTTCTTTCCATTTCATAAAACGTATGAAATTTACTTGCTAACTATGATTGACAATTGGTGATGGCTATGTTAATAACATGGGAGAAACACAATGTTATAAATACCTTCAAGCAGAATTCTCCGCTCTGCAAGAGAAGTACTCTCAGTGGGGTTGTGGCGAAGTGGATGTAGTGGGACAACTCAGTTAGTGGATGCTCAAATTCACCATAAGTATATTATATCTAACAAAGTTTCTCTATCATCTGAATTCTATGAGCTGGTGGATGTAGTTGGAAAAATCTCACTTAATGCGTGTTCAAATTTACTATAGGCATATTATTTCTAAAGAAGGTTCATTATTATTGAACTCCTATGGGCGTATCATTTCTGAAGAAATTCCTTTTTGTCAGGTTTAAAACATTTTAGACATGAGAGAGTGAATTTTGGCCAATGTTGCAGTAAGAAAAGATGAAAGTGGTGCTTTGTCCATCGGCATACAAAGCTCAGGGTAGATTCTATTGGTGATGTGTGCAAGCAATAGAACTAGCGAGAAAGGATAAAGAATTGAAATTAAACATGATATTTGTTTGTCTTTTCATACCAGACCAATTGTTCCTTATTGGGCTTCATCACTAAAGCTTAACGGTTTAATACATCCGAAGTTCGGAGTAAAGGGACTACTTTTGCTATATATCTCTTGCATTTTCCACATAAACACACAGTCATCGTATTCAGGGTAACAAAAGGAGTCTGTTATTCTCACTCGTCAAATAAAAAATATAATATTTGTGCCACAATTGCCTTTGTGGCTCATTGTTGTTGCATAACCAATATGTACTTTTGATTATGTTAATGTCATTTTAAAGGGCAATGTAAAATTTATATGCTGCGAAATGAAAAAGTAATTTGTAGTCCAGTGGCCCTGTGTGCTTATTTGACAGTTCTAAAAACCTATTGCACCCTTAGACGTGTGTTTAACCCCCCTTTTACCTGCTTTTACATTTTTTGGATTTGTATTTCATCATGCAGTCATATTCTTATATTTTTTCTTAAATCTCATCTAGTGATTAAATGAACTACCTAAAGCAATTATATTGGATCATCATGAATTATTCTAGATTCTTTTCTTTATTGGGTGACAATTCATTTCCTTGATTCCTCTTTTCCAGATTCAAGAACAGTGATGGCAGTATTAGGTAAGTTTCTTACTCTATTGCCTGCCTATGCATGATGTCAAAACTTTGTTCTGAACATTGACAACAGTCAACAAATGTGACTACGTCCGAATTATAGGCAATTTCTGCACTTTTCAGACCCACAAATCATTTTCTTCTACTACCTCCTAGTATGCAAGTCACCTAATCATTCATTTGTTTATTCCATTCTTATGCAGGACCCGCAGATATGGTCGACAATGTGACCGGTGGATTGAAGCTTTTATAGTGGAAGTTTTGCTATTCTTTGGCCTAAAACGGTGGAAAGTTACAGCTCCATTGAAGAGCTTCTAAAGGGGAACGAGGATTAATTGATTTTGGACATTGATTGTATTGTTGCTGATGACGATAAAAAATTCAAGTGATGGATCAATTCTTAACCATGAATTGGCAATGTTTACTCATTGAATGATTTCAAATATTTTATCATTTGAGCTTTTTTGCCTTCAGTCTTCGGCTGAACATGTAATAGATTACTTTCAAATTGTTATTTTAAATGACAAGTTTCGCTTTCAGTAGTGTTCTCAGGTCGATAGAATCAGCATTTCCGTCTTTTATAATAGCTAAGATTGTTGTGCGCGGCCGCTTTAATGTTGCCAAGAAGCTTTATTTTATTTGCATTTTGCTTTTTTGCATGAGAACTGTGAACAAAGAACCTATAGCACTTGCTTCGTTTAAAAAGATAAATGGTGAAAATAAGTTAAATGAATACTTCTAAGGACCAAATAAATTTTGCACAAATTTCAATTGGGAAACTAAATCATTAGGAATTGGTTGCAAAAAAATTATAATTTTGAGCTAAAGGGAAAAAGAGATATTTGAAACAAAAAGATCCGACCTGCCGGATTCGAACCAGCGACCTAAGGATAAGCTGTTATAAACCAACTACAGTCCTCCGCTCTACCAACTGAGCTAAGGTCGGTCGATGTCCCTTTCTCTCTATTAGTTAAACTAACTAAGGACCAGCTTAATTTTTCTTTTTTCTTTTCTTGGAGTATACTTATAAATACTACAATATGTATAATAAAAAAATATATATTTAACCATATTAAATTAGAATTTAATCACTTCCCAAAAATGAAAATCTTAATAAGCTTAAAAAACATCAATTTAATTTCAAACCACAATTTTATCACATCATGTCACATTTGTCCCCATGAACTGATGGAATTGATTAGTTGATAGTCGTAACAAAATAGATCTCCTATGTAACGTTACACCCTATAAACGAAAATACAATAAAGATTTTATGAAAAATGTTAAAACGTTTGTGGAAACTATTCACTTGTGACAGTTCCCACAAACCGGTCCTTGCATTGGCCTCGTGATGGCTTATCCCAATGAGGACGCCGCGCTTCCAACCTCTCGTTTCTTCGTTCCCAGCTCTAATCTTCCTTAATTTACTTTGGCAGGTGAATCTCAATTTAGACGTTTTTCATCAGATTCATTCAAAAAAAAAAAAACACAAAACTCCTGAATTATGGTACAGTTAGGCAACCGCGATGAAGTTACAAGCTAATAGCATTTCACAGAAGTTAAAAACTGATTCAGCGAAGCATTAATTTATGGGAAATTTTAGATGTGCTGATGTGATTTATGTGATGAGTGAACAAACGGTAACATATTAATTCAACACTCTTCTCCTTCATTTATGTATGATTTCTATCAGATGTTTTTGACATTAAAGGAATAGTTCACTATGGAACTGCTGGGAGTACTCAGGGCTAATGATTCCCTCTACACTGGAGATGTTAGTGTCCCACTTGACATAGCATTTGCTGGTTCTTGGAAATGGAAGGTTGCATGTACCAAGTCCACGTATATGGAGTTAACAAGATGGGTACTATGTTGAAAAGGAATTTCAATCGCCAGATGGGCATCTGCGGGAACTCGATTTTGGCGCCTACAACTTGCCTGAAAAGGGGGAAAAACTTGTTGGCAAAATTGAAGTACACACATCAACAGCTTAATTCCAAAGGGAAACTAATGCAAAATGTATTTTGGCTTCCAGTTGAAGCGATTGGTTCAATATGTCAACCCAACTTCAATTGAGATGAGTTGTGAGATTATACAAGATGGTTTTGCAGACATCTATAACAAATGGAGTTCCTTGTATTGTGTTCCGTGGTGTACCATATTTGGCAGGGGCAGGAAACTAACAGGTACCATCAGCAGGCTTAAGTTTTTTGGCAGCTCTTAATGCTCTGAGTGTTGCAATTGAATTTATCGGTTTAGTCGGGCAGCAGCCAAATCTCAGGTACCACAGTAGATGATGATAGAAATTTTTGGGGGCATCTTGGAGAATGGAACTTGTTGAGAACTCGTGGAAGTAGGAAAAGGCACGTCTAATCAGTCGTGTATGCAAAACATTGTACCAATTGATATCTGCCCTGTATCCAGAATTTATTTCTTGATTTTCTTTTGATGTAATTTCCTTATCTATAAAGAAATCAGACATTTAAAACCAGACAAATCACTTCAGCATTAAACGAAATTATTTCTACTTCCAGCACAAACGCAGAGGTAACAAATTCAATCATCTTATACACGAAGTGAAAACCAACAACTTATTCATAACCCTATCGTAAACTGGACAAAAGTCAGATGACCAGCAATCCCCACAACGGTCAACAGTCAAACCATACTTGAAAACAATTAGCTAGGATTTGAGGTAGAACTATCCAAACAATTTATCGTATATATACAGATGATTAGGTGATCAATCTTTAAAGGACTAAGCCCCGAGGAGAAGAGGGTTTGGTATCTCCTGTAGAAGCTTTCTGGGATTCAGAGCTATGAACATGTGCATAACCTTCAGCAGTGTTCTTTCCATGTTCTTCCTCGATCACTTTTTCCTTTGTCTTCTGCCCCACTTCTCCAGCAGCTTTGGTGACCTTATTGAAAGCACCAGTTACCCACGAAACCCCTGTCAAAATATGTCGGTTCTTCATGATGGTTGATCCAGCATTGCTAACCGTCTGCTCAGCAGCCGTAAAAGCTGATTTTGTCTTCTCAGAAACCTGAAACTTCTGGTCCATTTCCTTCACTTTATCATTTACCATGGTTGCCCCCATGCCAATTTTCTCGCTCAATCCAATCTTTTGGTCCAAAGAAGCTACTTTAGCTGAAGCCGTGGAAGTGAACCGGTGCTTCTCATCCAAAGCCTTGGCCCTGCTAAGCGCATCCTTCCCCAAGACAAAGCCCTTAGCCAACATGCTGCTGACAACATCTTCCGCCTTTTGAACAGCAGATCCAGTGTTACTTAAATTCTTGTTTTCTGCAGCCTGAAGACATAAACAGTCCAGCTAAATGAGAAAAGCACATCTGGTGCATGAAAATTAAATAACATGTCAAGAGAACATACACCAACAGATGCCATAGCTTGAGGTGGAAGTACATAATCTGGTGCGAGGGCTATGTCAATTGGTTGATCAACAATGGTAGCTCCCTGAAAAATCAAATGCATGGAATCTTCAAAACTGAGAGAATAAGAAATTTGTAACAACGGAAGTTTTTTCACCGTTTCTTGTAAAGTTCAAGCACACCACAAAAATAAGAGAAAACAATCACCACTTAACTAAAAAACATGAACTATGCCATATTGCAATTTAATAGAATAAAATTAACAAGCTTACTGAGTTAACTGACCAGATCAATAATTTTGTTAGTTGCAACCAAATGATGTTACTAACAAACACTACTTTTACTATTCAGTAATACAGATTAAAGACAAGTCACGTGAACAAAAATCATCTCAATCATAAGACCAAGAAATGCACAGAGTGTAAGGAGGATTCAGATATTTTGGAGCGAACTTCTTCTGAAACATCGATCAGTATCATAAACCATTTTGAGGGATAGAATCCTTCAATTATGACCAATAATCAACTTCATTATTAAATAATTTTAGCTACAGAAACACAAAACTGAGATGTAAAACAAAACCAAGCAGATAGCCATACAAGAACAATGGAACCTTATTTTAAGTTTAGCAATAAAGTAATTGTTGGATAAATCAGTGCATGAATTATATTCCGTTAACTACAAAATATAGAATAGAATTTTGACATACCGAAATTAAGATACGCGTACAAAATATCGACGTACTAAATGTAGAAATTAGTAGGTGAAGTGAGGTATGCGGATACAAATCTCCTTAAAACAGGTTTTGCCCCCTACATTGGTACTAATAGGATCAAACGGACGCATGACTTCCAAGATACAATGCTTCTTTCAAAATTAATATAACACAATATTAATTTTGTCGGATGAATCAATGCTTCACTATACTCTTCTAGAACGAAAGATATCGAATACTAGATATTGAACACGAAACTCAAAAATAATTCGGGTATTATTTTGAAATAATTTTGAGAAGAAAGAATTAGAAATCAATTACATGAAATTGATTTGGAGTGAAAAAAATGGAATTAAGAGGGTTCGATTTATAGATTTTCATGTGTCTCTTCGAATGGTTGCATCTTTTGACATAACTTAATTTTAACGCGTAGATTGCATATTTTCAAAAAGGTCATACCCATTCCGAAACAACAACATGACTCATTGGTATGCACCATTTACAATTGAAAAGTCGTGTCTAGTAATCACACACATTGAAGACTTTTCAAATTCACACATTTAAATGATTATATTAAACCATTAATTCCAACAATAATATCGGTTTGGACTCTCCTCACATAAAACCTGAAGCTAATACTGAATTTCTGGAAAGGCACAAAAACAAATGAATCAGTGAATTGCAAAGCAAAGTTACCGATAAAAGAACTGCAGTCTCTGCACCATCAGGATGGAACTTTCAATGTTTACGTCAAACGGATCGTTCATTCTCACTAAAAATAATTGAAGATGAAATGAAGTGATGCTTAGGGAAAAATTGGGTTAAATATAGATTCTCAGTAAAGAGAAAACTATAAAATACTAGAAACAAATACGAAGGCAAAAGAACTTGAAATATTCAAAAGTTAACCTCTTTATTTCAATATATTCAATATCCCCGGAAAAGGAAAA
>CAIGRP010131759.1:0-60930 GCA_903798385.1 Fraxinus cuspidata
TTCAATTGCATTATGGAAAATTAATAAAACTCTAGTTTTCTCCATTTTCTTCTTTGTTTTTCTTTGAATTGTTTAACATAACTAACAATTTGGTCATTCTTAAAGAGGCTACTATGTACAATTTCTAAACAAAGTTTTCCAGTGTTTTGGTCATATATTTCTTGGAAATTTCTGCAAGGTTTTCTTACAGTTTTTGAATTTTAATATGCACAAAAAAAAAAAAAACCACAAAGTTTCCTTACAAAATGTAAGTAGATGAATACTCACTTGTGTTGGAACTGTTGGCATCTTTGCCAGCCATGGATATATCTACGAAATCTCACAGAACAGTACCTGAAAAAACGAAGTGAAGGCAAATGGATTACGTTATTATTATTATCAGACAAAAAGAGAAAAAAGAAACACAATTAAACCTGTTTAGGAAATTTTCATAAAACAAATGGTTTGTACGGATTTAAAGATAAAATTGAACGACAAAAGGAACAGTAATCATGAATGGGAAAAATGCATACCAATCGGCTGATAGAGAAGTTCCATCTAGTCAGATTCACGCACACGGCACACAGAAGGAGTGAGAGAGCTCGGACCAGAGGGTTTAGCGCTTTTGCTTTTAGCCTAAAAAAGTTAAAAAGGAAAAAACGCATATTTAACTTCCAAAATTTATCATTCATGCACTCTTCATCCACGACCTTTAAAATCATATTTTTCAATTGCATAACTAGTTATTTTTAATTGTTTTTCCAAAAATTGGTGTTAATATGTCGTGTGGAACAAATGAAAAAATTAATAAATTTATTTTTTATGATTCATAGATAATTGATTCATCGAAAATTATTTTTTTAGTGAATGAGTGGTTAAAAAGCAATAAAAATTTATGCAAAAATGTAAATAATATTTTTTTTAAGAATGAGTGATTAAAAATAAGTGTGGGAAAGAAGTGATTCTTAAAAAATAAAATGAGACAAGACTTAAGACCTATTCGAGCTTCATTTATTTACCCAAAAGGCATTTTGTAATTGTACTTTGATAGAAAATGTTATGAACTGAAATGCTGTGATACCGCTTTGTTGGAGATAATAAAAAGATATCGGATAACTCAAATACCAATTTATTGAAGACGATAAGAAATTATATGAAATAATTGATCGTAAGAACACAAAAATAAAATAATGTGCAAATAGTGAAAATTTTATTATAATATGAAAAAGGAATATAAAAATTACATGTTTATAATATTTTTAAATCATAATGAAAAACTAATTATATATAAAAAAACAAATAGTGGACGCTCAAACTCTCATAATAGAATTATAGTTGAAGTAAAATGTAAGAAACGAAGTCCAAAATGGAATAAGAAACCAAAAAACAGAAAAATGGTGTTGTGACGCCTCAACGCCACTCTCCGATAGCCGATGCTGAAGCGTCGGCTTGCTTATCCAGCTTTATGCTAGTGGCGCCTTGCGTCCCAATTATTTTCCAAGGATTCTCTTTAAATTCAACACAAATTTTCACTCCCAATGGGCTTTCAAATAGAATTTCCATTTAGAATTCGTCAAGTAAACTTGAATGAGATTTAATAAAGCATTTCAAATAGAATTATTTTTAATATGCTCTTTAATTAAAACTCCAAATTATTTTCATAGAAAATTCGGGTCAGATCCAAATTCTAATAGATAATATATGATTAAAAAATAAGGAAAATTTTTAAATTTACGTGTAATATTATTTTATTTAAAAATGTGAGATTAAAATAAGTAAGCAAAAATATATTTTAAAAATAATGGGGACCAGACGATGACATAGTCAAACATCAATTTATTCGAGGGAAACATATGAATATTCTAAATTGAAGTCTATATTCCTAAAATTCAGAGTTACGAGACTATTTAGTATGTTAATTTATATGTTTTTATTGCTGCATAATATTTTTTTTTCTTGTTGGGGCTTTGTCTTTCCCAATTTAGCCCTTGTTTAAGCCCTATTTTGAGAGAAAAAATATATTTTTGAATAGACATTTTTTTAGAATGTGTGGTTAAATATAAAGAAAAAGTTTTCGATTTACGTATAATATTATTTTATTGAAAAATATGTGATTGAAAATAAATTTAGAAAAAATGAATTTTTGATTAAATGGGGCTCAAACATTGGCTTAACATTTTTCTACCAAGTGAAGTCGTAGTAGATAACAATAGGATAACAAAGGTTCATGAGTTAATAATAGGTGAACTTATGGTTAAATCGATCAATGGATATATCAGTCTAGTATAAAAAATAATACATACGTATATATATTGCTCCTAGCTCCGCCCCTAATGGCCACTAATTTTTCGTGAGGTTTTTACTTATTTTTCCAACTTTGAAACGTTACTCAATTATTATTTATCATTCACCATCCATTAAGAAAATTAATCCAATTGATGGTGTGAAATCCGTCTAAGTTAAATCAAATTGCACCTAAAACGATTGTGATTTTTCCTTAATTTTATAAAGATGCGTGTTTTAAAATAACGGAAAATCATGTTTTGCTACGTACGATTTGATTGATTTGGACATATTTCGCATCGTCAACTTACCACGTTGGATTCTTATTTGTCAAGTGAAATTTTCTATCAGCAATTTAAACCATTTTCTTAGCGGATGGTAATTATATTTTTTCAAAAATCAGGTTTACCCACGCCATCCCGATTTACCCACCCCACAAAAAACAGATTGAATTCCTTTTTTTCATGTTTCTCTCTCCAACGTCCCCAGCCCTTCTTACTCTTCCCATCCAAATCTAGCTTGCTGTCGCAGTTGGAGGTACGTGCTTACTTCCAGATTCTAAACCATTTAGCCTCCTCGTCAGCTTGGTGGTGGTAGTTTCGTCGACTAAGCTTATTTAGGCTTCGATCCCACTACTATGAGTCCTGAAGATTCATTGAAGCGGCTGGAAGAGGTGACGGTAGTAGTGAATTTTGAGAGGTGACAACATTTGGGTGGTGCCGACATTAGTGGAGAAATCTAAGAAAAAGCGACAACGAGTTGGGGGCGGAGGTGGAGGTGATGGTGGGTATTGTGGATTGGCGGTGGTAAAGGCGATTTGAGTGGTGTCAGTTGTGATAAAATGGGGTGGGTGAGTTAAAGAGTGTTTGTGACTATTTAAATGGGTAATTTGTGACCTAATAAAATGTGTAATTGTGAGTTGCGACTAAATATGCAAATTGTGACCCACAAAATGCCTATGTAACTGAAACTTGTTTGATTTGTGACTAATATGCAATCGTCACAAAAAAATTGTATTATTGTAATCGTTACATGATTAATTAAATTTTAGGTCACAAAATTTTATCAGTACTTGAATATTGAAAACAAAATCCACAAGTTTGTTATTTTTGAATAAGTATTTTTGAAATATTTGTAGTTGTATAATTTTTCCATTTGAAAATCATTTTTTCAAAATTTATTTTCAACCATACGTTCTGAAAAAAATAAGTCATTTTTCACGCTTCTCATAGCTTTTTCTTATCCGTTAAACTACACTCTCCCAAATAAAAATAAATAAATTACATTTGAAAAAACAAACGCTTTCGCACGGCTTAATATTAGCCAAGCATGCCCAAAACTCCTGGATGGGTTTTTGAGTATTAATTAATAATTGATCATGAATTGCATTATCCTATATTGTGTGTTGATTGGTAAAAGATCAAGAATTGCATTATAAAAATCACCCACTTGTTTTCCATATTGGGCCATTGTCACGAGTTGTTAGGATACCTTACACGCTACATATATTTATCGTGGAAAATGACATTTGTACATAATTCCACCGACAGAATTCAAACAGAAAACTCACATGGGATGGCCCCATGTGAGTAAAATATTGAAGAGTCGTGTTATTTGTACAAAGTTAGGTTACAAAATTAGTTTACAAAATATGTGTTGACAATATCTTGGCCAATGATTTAAAAAACAGTTTTTGAAATCAATGACTTAAATCTTGCCATATCATTTTGTCAACACACTTTTGTACGCCACATTTGTACAAGTAGCATAATTGAATATTGAAAAAGAAAACCATCCACCCCCTATTGTGTCTATTTTGGTGCATTTTTGTGGCTGCGTTTTCTGTACGTGTAGTGCATTTATCATTGAGTTAATATTACGGATGGTCACTAAAGTCAATTGAAATTAAAGAAATATTCTATGTGATTGTTGTTAAACCTTGACCTACCCCATGTGAGTAAAATATAGAAAAAAAAAAAAAAAANAAATATTCTATGTGATTGTTGTTAAACCTTGACCTACCCCATGTGAGTAAAATATAGAAAAAAAAAAAAAAAACCACCCACCCCCTATTGTGTCTATTTTGGTGCATTTCTGTGGCTGCATTTTCTATACGTGTAGTGCATTTGACTTATAATTGAGCTAATTTTAGTAAGGTCACTAAAGTCAAACAAAATTAAAGAAATGTTCTAGATTGTTGTTAAACTTTGACCTACCCCATGTGTGTAAAATATTGAAAAAAAAAAAGAAAAAACCACCCACCCTCTATTGTATCTATTTTGGTGCATTTATGTGGTTGCATTTCTGTACGTGTAGTGCATTTGACTTATCATTGAGTTAATGTTACGGATGGTCACTAAAGTCAATCGAAATTAAAGAAATATTCTACGTGATTGTAGTTTAACCTTGACCTACCGTGAGTTGACTTTCTGCCAATCATTTTGTGATCGTGCAAATAAATAGGGTTTAAAAAGCTATAAAGAAGGAGGATTAAAGATCAGTGCCTAAAGATCTTGAATAAAGCGTTGATATTCTATATTGCCGTATGCAACTATGGAGATCAAGTTTTTCCTTCCTGGCCAGAAAGTTCAGGCACCCTGAATAAAAATGGAAAATTGTTACTTAAAGAATCCCATATTCACAACAGAGGGGGGAAAAGGAAGGAGCTTATATTTACTCTGCTCCTTCCCCCACTCTCCCCCGAAGGAAAAAAAGGGAATCTTCAGTCTAGAAAGATACAAGTGAATAGCAAATGGATTGTCATTTAGGCATCCCTAAAGATGCGTTTGGGTAGTCGTTTGTAAAACACTAAAAGCGTTTTTGATATGTTATTTCTGAAGAATGCATTTTCAAAAATAAGGATAAATTATAATATAAAATTCAAAATACACTTTTGACGTTTTGAGTGCTTTCGGTGAAAATTCTAAAAACATTCAAAATATGGAAAACTAGCATTTATATAAAATTATAAAAATTTAAAATATAAGGGCATGTTCTCTTTGTTATTTTCAGGCCATTTTTAGTTTTCGGAAATATTGAAAACGCGTTTAATTATCTATTTTTAGAAACGAATTTCAAAAAACGAATTTAAAATTTATAAATAAAATGAAAATTGCCCAAAAAAAGTCGTTTTGACTGTTCTCAGTTAAAATTAAGTCAAAACTTCAAAATGCGAAAAACGAATGAATTTTGCCAATAGTGGGATAGCTTAGTTGTGAGAGTTGTCACGAGTTCGATTATGTTTCACCGCAATTTAATACATATAAATTTTATTTTTATATGCACTGTACAAAATTTTTCAAATAAATTGGTAGGTGCCTGAGATTCAAACCCAGGCCACCAAAATGGAATTTCAAATTTTTTTTTCTTTTAAATTTTTCAAAATTAGAAAGTAAACGTTTTTTTCATTTTTCAAATTTTGAAAATAATTTTTTTTAATTTTGAAAATAATTTTTCAAAATGATAAAAAGAACGTGTTTCAGCAATCTCAAAATGAACACTCAAAACACAAAATCCAAAACGAATTCAAAACTAAAAACTGAAACACGAAGAGAATAATACATAAATGTCTAACAAATAAAATTTTTAGAGTTATAAAAAATTAAAATTCAAAGAAGTAATTTAAAAAGATAAAATTGATAAATTCTAAAAATAAAAGTATAATTATATAAAAAAAATTAATATTAAAATTCTGAAAAAATAAAGATTATAGATTT
Source organism: Fraxinus cuspidata (assembly GCA_903798385.1). Classification (NCBI taxonomy): domain Eukaryota; kingdom Viridiplantae; phylum Streptophyta; class Magnoliopsida; order Lamiales; family Oleaceae; genus Fraxinus; species Fraxinus cuspidata. Next base: position 5,979 of record CAIGRP010131759.1, read on the forward strand.
TTTTAAAAAAATAAAAATAGTTTTAGCTCTTGATGATTATTTATATAAAAAAAATTAAACGAACACTGGAAAAAATATTTTTAGTCGATGCATTAGTTTTTATATTTATTTCCTATACTTTGAAATCAATTAATATATTTTTTCTATGAGAAAAAATATTATAAGGCCATGCTTGATCCACATTATTTTCAAAATTTATTTTTTCAAATTCATTTTCAACCATGCATTCTTCAATAAAATAATATTACACGCAAATTTAAAATTTTTTCTTATTTTTTAACCACGTATTTTCCATCACGTCACATCATAAAATGCAATATTTTTCTAAAAAATGTGCATCAAACACCCCGTAGGATTTACCAACTTTAAAGTGTATATAATACTTAATAATATATTAACGTAAAATATATATTTCTATGTGAACTTTGCTTGAGAAGTTCAATTGAGAGAGGGCGTGCATGTTATCAAACATGGCAACGACATTCATAGAGCACTTCAAAATTAATGGAGATGATGACATTGTATCAATGCCACATCGTCTAATGAATATAAATGCATCATAACTAAGTGATTATGCTCCCATAGAATAGTGATTATCTTCATTAGAGACGAGTAGCATTACTTGATGAACTAATAAGAAGATTCCAAACCTACATTATTGTTATTAACCTCAGGTTTATTGTGAGTCGAGGTTATTCGTTCGCATTAAACATATTTCATGGGAATTACATGTCCCACATTTGACGGAGTGAGTCGAGGTTACTCGTCCCCATTAAACATATTTCATGGAAATTACATGTCTCACATTTGACGGGTGTCTTTAGCTATCACCTCTATTATTAATTTTTTTTACATATTAATATGTCAAATTCTTGTAAAAATAGGAAGTACGTCCATACAATATTCTATAAGCCCCCATTAAATTCATAATACATTTTTCTCTTTCTTTTTTTTAACTGCATATTTTTCAATAAAATAATATTGTACATAAACCAAAAATTTTTTATTCTTTTTTAATCATACATTTTTCGAAAAAACATTATTTCAAAAATTATAACATAACATCAAATAATGATGGTCAAACGTGGCTACGTTAGGTTGCTCAGTCCAATCACGTGAGAGCTGCTAATATATTTACCACGAGTTGGCGGTTTTCCTGAACTACACGAAAGTATCTAGTTTTAGAATTAAACGAAGCGACAAATCACCTAGTCCCTCCCTGCCTACAAATCGCCGTGCGCGCGAAACATCTCTCAAACTTGCTGCAATTTGGGAACTCCAAATCGCCCATCGATGAATACGTTGGCTCTGCCTTCAACGATTATGATTTTTCCTCAGAACAAACGCTGTATACGGAGAGTAAAATTGCAACGAGCAGCGCTGGTGGAGGCGAAGCGTCAACCAGTTCCGGCAACTGGCCGGAGTGGAGGCGACAATGTTCCGGTGACTGTCCTGCGAGTTCGAGAGCAATCTTCCTCTTATGCTCTATCTCCCAGAGACCGAACTGATGATATGCAAGCAGAAGCCAGGGCCATGGCCCGCTCTGCTAATGCTTCTGTATATACACCCGAATTTTTGGCCGCCAAATACGGCTCGCGCCCAAGCAAGGTAGTGCAGAGGGCGATTGAAATATTATCTGGCCTTGGTTCTTTTGCCTTCAAGCTGTGGCTCGACCAGTTGAATGGGCAGCTAGATCAGAACCAAAGATTGCGGGCAGTTGAACTTAGGCAGGTTTTCACGAGATTGGGACCTACTTTTGTAAAAATTGGCCAGGGCTTGTCCACCAGGCCGGATTTGTGTCCACCCTCATACCTCGAGGAGCTCTCCGAATTGCAGGTAGTGTTTCGTTTATTTATACATGTTTATGATTTCATTTCAATTTTAGGCGCCGTTTACGTTGAATGAGTTTTTTTGCTAGCGTGTTTGGGTGAGTACAGGTGACAAAAGCAACGGGTAGGTGATGGATAGAATATAGATCGATCAAATTTCTCACTATCTTTCGCACCCGGCATAATTTGTTTGAGTATGTTGTTGAGACTTTCTCAATGAATGTTTATTATCAGTGGGTAATGAGACTTATATGAGCTTATTTAATATTTCTTTTGTTATAGAATCCTCATCGCCGTTATTGTGATGGAGCAGGATGCTTTGCCAACTTTTCCAGATGAAGAAGCATTTACATGTATCGAGAGAGAGTTGGGACTTCCACTTGATTCTGTTTATTCATCAATATCTGCTTCTCCAATTGCTGCCGCCAGTCTAGGTCAAGTGTACAAAGCTCAGTTGAAGTACTCTGGCCAGTTTGTAGCTGTGAAGGTGCAAAGACCTGGTATTGAAGAAGCTATAGGGCTGGATTTTTATCTTATAAGAGGTTTAGGTTTCCTCATAAATAAACATGTTGATATAATTACAAGTGATGTCCTTGCTTATATTGACGAATTTGCTCGAAGAGTTTACCAAGAGCTCAATTATGTGCAGGTCAGTTTCTGATATTATTTTGCATTTACTACTGAAGAATATCAATGTGAGGCACCCTTTTTATACACAGTGATTCGGAAGATTATACCTTTATTTCAATTGTGTGAAGTATAAAGCTATTGGTTGTGAATGTTAATTTTGAAAGGTCTATGGAGGAGGGGCAGAATGCAAGGAGATTTAAAAAGTTGTATGCTGACAACGAAGATGTCCTTGTCCCAGATATTTATTGGGACTACACAAGTAGGAAGGTACTAACAATGGAGTGGGTTGAAGGAGTCAAATTAAATCAGCAAGATGCTATCGAGAGACAAGGGCTTAAAGTTCTGGATCTTGTCAACACAGGCATTCAATGCAGTCTTAGACAGCTGCTCGAGTATGGGTATTTTCATGCAGATCCTCATCCGGGGAATCTCTTAGCAACACCTGATGGGAAGCTCGCTTTTCTTGATTTTGGAATGATGAGTGAAACTCCTGAACAAGCAAGATCTGCCTTAATTGGTCATGTTGTCCACATGGTCAATCGAGACTACGAAGCTATGGCTCGTGATTATTATGCTTTAGATTTTTTATCCCCTGATGTAGATGTATCTCCCATCATACCAGCTCTGAGAAACTTCTTTGATGATGCACTAAATTCAACTGTGAGTGAACTCAACATTAAAACCATCGTGGATGGTTTGGGTGCTGTTTTATACCAATATCCATTTAATGGTGAGCAACTCGTTTCCCTCCATTCTTCAATACCGTTGATATTGCCTGTGTTATGCTTTATTTTCTTTTAAAAGTTATAGCAGTCTTATTCCTTTTATGATACTGTCGCTGAACGTAAATCAGTTGCTCTTTTGTATAATATTGTTTATCTGCAATCTGTTGAGCAACTTTCTATATATAGTAAATGTTTTTAGAAAAGGTACTATACACATTAGATAAATTGTGTGCTTATAAACATAAAATGTGCATTAATAATTATACTTGGTGCTATTTGGTAGAGAAGTGATTCTAAGTTATGGGTCCTACAAAATGTGTGGATATAAAGTACGTTTGACCAACTTAAATTATAGTTTAAGCTTTGCCCAACATGCTCTTGACATTCAATTATCTGCATCACGACTAATGCTGCTGCTTCTACTCTAATATAATTTTTTGCAGTTCCAGCCTATTATGCATTGATTTTAAGGTCTCTTACTGTTCTGGAAGGGTTAGCACTGTATGCCGACCCTAATTTTAAAGTGCTGGCTGCTTCGTATCCATATTTTGCTAAAAGGCTTCTTACTGATCCTAATCCATATCTGAGAGATGCTCTTATTGAGTTGCTATTCAAGGATGGGAGGTTCAGGCATGTATACTGTTTTATTCTTTTTCATATTTCTGAACTATGATTGGAACCTGGAAGAATAATTCTAACTTGTGCTGTTAGTCAAATTAACGAAGCGTCCATCATTTGCTTCAGGTGGAACAGACTTGAAAACCTGCTAGTACAGGGAAAGAAAGATGGAGATTTTTCTGCTAAAGATGCTTTACAACCCGTCCTCAAACTATTATTGGGTCCAAATGGTGAAGAACTTAGGGTTTTAGTGATGAAAGAGGCTGTTCGTGTCACTGAGGCTGTCATCCTGGGCTCCGTAGTTGAATCATACCACACTATGAATGATCTTGTGCGGAATCTTTTCAATGGCAATGCAACAGGTTTTTTTGCAATGACCACTGCTGAACAAGAAAGCATGTTGGAGCTTAGGGCACAAGTATTTAGGATATGGGGGTTACTTCAGTCCTCGGAGAACTTTGATCCCAGTATTTTGCAGCCCATTTTACAGGTAAAAAGCTAATTACGTGCTTTTTAGTTGTTAATTTTATATTTCATTTGGACTAGCCTTTTCTGATTTCTTACCATTGCTGGACTTTTAAATTAGTATTGATATGATTTCTTAATATTGAAAGTAAATGGTTGATTTGATTTTGTGTGGATTACTCTATACTTCGGAAATGTATATATATGTCTTGAAATGCGTTAATAATGTAAACTCATAGAAATTTAGAATTAGAAACCTGTACAAGTGGTCTTTTTTTTAATTTAGAAAATTCTTCACATACACTATCCTTTTGATTTAGGATTCCACTTGTATAGCTGGCCTTTTTTAATTATATATACTACACTTTTCCCTTCTTCAATTATCGTTTTATGGTAAAATTGTTGCCTCATACCTTGGCTCTCTTTTCTTACGTGAATGATGATCTCTTTCCAGAACCAAAGTTGCTTGTTCCCTTAAACAAAAAGAACAACCATATCCATAATGTTCATAAAAATAATTCTGTTAGAGACGTTCACCTTCTTAGAAAGGGTTCCTCGTTGATCAAATATCTGTTGCTATAATCTTCTTCACAACGTGAATTCCTATAATTTTTAATAATGTGATTGATGATTATTTTGAAAAATAACTACTTTTGGTATGTGTTGATATTACGTGTAAATTCTGGAGGTACTTTTCAAGCCAACATTAGCCGCCTTTTTTCCTTTAAAATAACCAAACTGCCATAGTCAGACAAGCTAACTTGAGAAACATCAATGAGCAGGTACTCCAAGAACCTGAAGCACGAAATCTTGGGGGGCGTGTGGTTGGTGGAATTACCCGTCGTCTTGCAGCACGCTTATTACAGCAAATCCTCCGAGTTCCACCATCAAGTTCTGCTCCAACATCATAATTATTGTCCATTTATAAGCTGATTCAAGTTCTTTTATTTCTTTGCCTGGGTTGGAAGGCCAACTCCCTCCCAAGTCAGCAAATAGTGATGTACAACACGCGGTGATGAAAAGGAGATCAAAGTAAATAACATTTATATTTTCACTCATTTCGATGTAATTGTCCAATGATGATAAAGTTGGACGTATTTATGAAACCCAACCCGTGTCCCAAAGAAAAATAATAAGGCAGCATTGGGGTTTCATTATATGAAGTGAATTATACGATGTGCAGTGCTGTGTACAAAATTGTTTGACAAGATGAGTGTTACAAGATTTAGGCCACAAAAACTGTTTTTGAAATCATTAGCCTAGATTTTGTCACACTCATTTTGTTACCCAATTTTGTACACATAGCATTGCTCTTATACGATATAGCCATGGAATTATTCTTGATCTGTAAGTTTTGCAGTCTGATGAATTCTTTCTGCTTCTAACCCTATATGATTTTGTGCAATGTGGGCTATGTAATACATTAGTAATAGAGGAACAAAATAATTTAATCTTATTATATATACTAGTTTTGGCATGTGCAATGCACGAGTTTTGTTATTTTGAAATGTAATACATTTAGCAAAACTTCATATATATAAAACTTATAACTATTGGAAAAAACATATATTTTTAAGATATCATATTTGTCCCATTTAATGCTATAATATAGAAGTATTGTATAATTACACTTCATGGAAACCAATGGAAGGCACAATTGTTTGATAAGCATTACAAACAAAAATAGCCAAAAATAAAACAAAAATTTGGTTTTATTTTCTTTTGAGTTTAGAAGGTGATTACGTAGCGCAAGGTCCCTCCCATCGAAATAAATGAAATAAACGTACTCCCCTACATTCTTTCTAATTGAAGCTTCTTCTATAATAAACACGAAACAGCAGCAAAAAAATCACCTATTGGTTCCAGGTATCAAGGCAGAGATGGATTTATACAAAAGTAATATGATATACTTCGGCATAGCGGCCACAATTTTAGCTTGACATTGAAACATGCCAATTCTTCTTGAATAAAGAACAAATAGGCGAGAAAATTTTTATAATAAAGAACAACACTCAAAATTTGTTTTTAACTAACGAAAAGAAAAACAAAAATGAGGGATACAGAATTCAAAAGCGGACCTCGTCTCTTTTTTTGTACCGATAAAAGGGCGAATCGCTGTGTACATGAATCGGTATGTATATGAATTATCATCTTCAAATGAAGATTATGAACTAACACAGTTTATCTTCTGAAAGTTGTGATAACATTTAAAAGCAGCAGGAAATTGCTTTTCCCTCATCAAACGAACCATTTCTTGATGTGAAAGGTTAAAAAGTATGTTTATCATTTACAGTGACTATCTTATTTCAAAAAAATTGTGATAACACTTAAAAGCAGTAGAAAATCGCTTTTTCCTCATCAAACGAACTATTTCCTAATGTGAAAGGTCAAAAAATATGTTTATAATTTATAGTGACTATCTTACTCAAAAGAACTGAAAGATATGTCTTGCATTAGAAGATAATGGGGCTCATAAGAACTTAATCCAAAGGAAAAAAAGAATGACGAAAAAAAACTGTTAAAACTTTCAATTCTGTTGTCTAGCAAGAATAATCGAAATAGCATAATTTATAGGCAGTGTTCCGCACATAGCGAAGCACTTGCTCCACTTTGTGCAGAGCAGCTGCTCAATGTGGAAAAAATGAACAATGAGTTAAAGCCATTTTTAAGAGAAAAAATGAGTTAAGGAAAATAAAAATATAAATTCGCGCTATATAGACATGACGCACTATGTTCGCACACCAGACATCTGGTGTCCACACGGTGTGTTGATATGGGCACTGTGTCAGCGTCGTGTCCATGCGGTGTCTGCAATGCCTAAACACCGTGTCTGCATTGCGTGGACACGATGCGCCATGGACACAGTATTTGCGTCGTGTCCGCAAGTATCCGTAATGTCTGGACACTGTGTTTGTGCTAAGCAGACACAACTTGTACGCGTTGTGTTTGCGCAGTGTCCACAATGTTGGGCACCGTGTTCTGGTGTCCATACTATGTGCGGACACGGGCACACCGCTTCTGCGTTGTGTCTGCGTGATGTCTGCAATGCCTCGACATTGTGGCTGCATTGCGTGGACATGACGCGCCACTGGCACAATGTCTGTGTCGTGTCTGCGCGGTGTCCAGAATGCCTGAACACCGTGTCCTAGATGCGCAGGCATGACGCAAGCACGTTGCCTGTGTCTGCAAAATATTTATTTATTTATTTTGACCAAATACATTTTTATTAAAGTTTCAACAAAACATTTTTAGATACAATATTTTATCAATTACATCTGACATGAATATTTACTGCTATTTTCTTGCTTATGATCAATAATTTAATCAATATAATTCATTTAACTAATATGCAGTAAATTGTTAAAATTTGAATTTTTTATTTTTATAAAAGATGGAGAAGCAGCAATACAAGAGACAATTCTAGGAACGTTGTTGCAGCAAACTTAATAACTTGTATAAAAAGTTTTAATTAAATAAATATAAGAATACAAAAATCAAGAAATAACTTACAGTGAGAGAATGAACATTGAGAAGAAAATTCAAACCTAAGCTCTCGACGCTCGGCGAAAAAATCAAGCAAATCTTCTGAATTTCTTTGGGATTCCTTTGTAGAGTAGACACCGACAGAAAGTGGAGCCGAAGACGACGAACAATGGAGGAGTGTGATAGCACAAAATTGGATCTCACGATTTGTGGATGAAGTCTATCAGAATAAAATAAAGATTTGATTCCTCTCTTGTTGGTTTGCTTTTCCAATTTTCTCAATACAAAAAAAAGGTGGATGAAGAAATACTTATAGAATATCAACTGCAACTGGACGGCTGGGAAAAATATATACCAAATTAGTCAACAATTCAGATTTTTTTTTGCCGACATTTAAAGTCAACAATTGTGGGAATAATTTTTTTCCCACAATAAATTGAAAGATGTTTTTACGGTAGAAGATATGTGTTGAAGTTATTTTATCCATCCATGTTACCCTTTTTAGTACTGTGCGGAATTTATAATTAAAAAAAAAAATTCTTCACACAGCGCGGAGTGTGGTGTCCGCACACCGCCAACACCAAGGGCAAACACAGTGTCCGCATTGTGAGGAAATATATATATATATATATATATATATATATATATATATATATTATTATTTTTATGTGGACAATTCAAAATCAACAATCGTGGGAATATTTTTTTCCCACAATGATATTTACGGTAGAAAACTAATTATATTATATTAACACTACAGATACAAACACAGAAGAAAATGAAAAGGAAACTATTAACAAACCGGTTGGAAGAGGTCAAGTGTGAAAACTAATGTGATAAAAATAAATAGTTAATCAAGGGTTCCCTCTTTTAAGAGGAGTGATTATTGTTATGCATAAGATGTTTTTTATAAATAAAGAATCATATAGAGATGTTCTAGTTATGTAAATGATACATAGTTGATAAATAAAGAATATCTAACTCTCTTTAAGTGAGTGTTTGGTGGGGATTATAATTAGATTTTTAATAGATTGTAATTGATGTTTTTGAAATGTGCGGTTGAAAAGATGTGAGACTCATGAAAGATGTGATTAATATTGATTGCTTGACTTTGACTTAAATTATAATTTGACTTTAATCCGAAACGAACATGGCCTAAATATCCCCCCACATCCTTTCAATATGAAAAGGCAGAATGACACAAAATGCCTTGATGAATTTCTGCATCTTTTTACGGGCATGTTTGTACATAATTGTGGACAGTACAATAGATAAGATTTGAATTTATTTTTCTTCTTTTTGTAGTTCTAGAGCATGTTTACAGTTGTCTTATGGATTAGGATGCTTCCTAACTAAACATAAAATCGAGTAATTAATTAATTTAGAAGAAAATTAAGCACATGTTTGGTGGCCATTTTTTTTTTGGAAGAACATTGTTTTGAATAGTGAATTTTTGGAAAATATGTGATTAAAAAGTAAGGAAAAGTTTTGGCCTTTTGCGTTTATGTGTATAATATTTTATTGTGTGAATACATGGTTGAAAGTGAGTACGTAAAAAAAGGTTCTGAAATAATGGGAGCAAACAAGGGCTAAGTTTGAGAACCAAATGAAACCCTTTTTTAAGGGGATAGAATATTTGGTTAAAAATGAGTATTGAAAGCATGAATTATGGGTAGAATGTGAATCAAACAACGGCCAAATGTGTAAAGTTTTACAAATGGTGGCTAAATGTTCGGTATTCCCTCTATGAAAATCATTCTACTCGTGGTTAAAAGATTGCTAGTTTAAAGAGGCACCAAAACCATTGTGGTGCAAAATACTATCTTTTATGCATGCTAGGAATAATGTAAATCCCTCGCAAAGTGATTATCAATGCATAACGCAACATGAATAAAACAAACTGCATCCTCTTCCAGAAACACAATTCTTCTTGTCAATTTGATTGGATTGGAATAAAATTATTTCATCAAACTTTGATATTCTTATCTTCTGCCAACCAAATTTTGAGTAATACCTTTAGTGGCAACATTACACAAATTTAATGATACAAACAATCAAAAGCCAAAATCATCTGCATATGTCTATATGAAACGCACAATATTAAATTTCTGATTGTACCAATCGATGCCTCTCTGCTTCCTTTGCGAATAAAATCAGTTTGGAAATTCTTGGTGGGATTTTTATGGATTTGTAAACAAGAATCTCTGTCAATTGTTGAATGGAAGCCATTGGAAGGAAAATTTTATAAGAAACTGACTGATTGAGGAGGAAGAAGGCAAAATAAATTTGAACGTGACTTCTCCAGTTATCCTCTGGTTAATCTTTAACAATTGGTGAGGTGTAATCTTTAAAAGATACTGTGTTCTCTTGAGAAATTTCCTCCTTATTTACCTTGTACAATCTCTTTTTGAAATGTCTCGTACATAGATACCATTAATACAAATGTTCAGTGTTTTTTACATTGTGTACAAGTTAAAGGTGTAGTTATCCATCATTTAACTGATTTCAAGTGTCCCAAGATTAGCAGTCACCCAAGATTAGCAGTCACGAAAATGGCCAATCGTTTGAGAAGATTTTCAAGTTTGAAAGAGGCGCAATGATGATTAAGAACGATGTAACCCAAAATTGCTTCTTGCTGAACTATCACTGCTTGTTCCAATTTTCACACAATAGATTCGCCCATTTTCGCCTTTGCTCAGATGGAAAATCCATATGTAATCGTGTACAGTGAAATACTTGGAGCCTTTATAAATTGTTTTCGCCCATTTCATGCTTTACGATTCTACATTGACTTGCTGACGAATGCTGTAGAATCTGCTGTGGGGATTTGGGGAATGTGCTCAAGGTCTGGAAATTTGGGTCCCACATTCTATGTTCTGACTGCATTTGTTGATTAATATTCAAGTTTGGGTAGGGTTGTTGAGTCAAGGATGCTGTTCGATGAAATGCCTGAAAGAGATGGTTTCGCTTGGTCTACAATGATTGAAGCTCATGAGGGGGTTAGGGATTTGGCTTCAGAGAAGAGTTTGTTTGATGAAATTACCTAGAAAAACATTGCTGCGTAGAATACAATGATTCATGGATATGTGAGAGTAAGCGATGTTAACTCTGCAGAAAAGTTGTTTTTTATGATGCTTGAGAAGGATTTGATGCAGAAAAGTTGTTTTTTATGATGCTTGAGAAGGATTTGATTTCGTGGATGACAATGATCCATTGTTATGCAAAAAGCAAGCAATTTAGCAACGCGTTAGATCTTTTCTATGAACTGAAGAATGAAGTTCGACCTGAAGAAGTGACCATGTCGACTGTAATTTCAGCGTGTGCACATCTTGCGGCACTGAACCAACGGGAGGAAGCACCTCTCTATGCTATGCAAAGTGGGTATAATCTTTATGTTTATATCAGGTATGCATTGATTAATATGTATGCATAGTGTGGCGTCTTGGATACCGCACTAGCGGTATTTTACAAATTACTGGAGAAAAAAACTTTTCTGTTGGTATTCTGTGATTGATGGGCTTGCCGTTCATGGGCTCGCCATAAAAGCATTAGTGATGTTTGGCAGAATGGAGAAGAACTTAAAACCAAATGGTGTGACCTTTGCTAGTATCTCAGTGCTTGTACTCATGCTGGACTTGTGGAAGAAGGCTGAAGGAGATTCTTTAACATTACAACAAGTATAATATCCTTCCTGAAATTGAACACTATGGGTGCATAATTTTGATCTCTTAAGCAAAGCTGGTTTCTGGAAGGAGTAGAGTTGCTACAAGGCATGAGAATGGAACTCAATTCTGTTGTTTGGGGTGCTTTATTAGGCCGTTGTAAGCTTTACAAGAACTTGGAGATTGCTCAAATTGCTGTTAATAAATCGATGGTATTGACATATTATATCCTTTTAGTTAACATTATGCTGAATCAAAGTTGCAAGAATTAGGACAATAATGAAGGAACGAGGAATAGAAAAGAGAAGCCCAGGTTCGAGCTGGATTGAAGTGGAAAATAAGACGCACCAGTTTTCTGCTTGTGAAATCATCCAGCATCAAGCGAAATTTACTCTCTCCTGGATGGGTTGAGCACCTCAGTTTGATTTTATCTTGTAAAGGGTTGTTGTAGCTGAGGGCAAATATTTGGATGCTATACACCATGTAGGTCAATCTTGTTCACTGAGCACAAAAGTAACTAGGTAAAAAGTAGGGGTCTTCTTCGACAGAGACTCCAGAATTTTGACGGATGTTTTCTTTATAATTCCTTATAATTTCTTTATGTTTATTTAATTTATCAGTAGTCTGACTGATATTTCTTCCTTTGTAGGATGAATTCTTGAATTTGTGAAATGTAGATCCAGGCTGAAGGGAGGATACAAGAAGTCGTCAACTGAGTAGTCGAGGTTATATTCATGTTGGAGGAGATTTAGGTAGAGTGCGTTATGCATCGGATAGATGCAGTCATGATCAAGTTGTTCTGTTTATGAGAAGAAAATGAAGAAATGACTACACTAGCTACAAGCATATCCAAAAAAATTTAGATATCCAGGATAATATATTGATGGTGGTGTATCATTATTAATCAACTCTTTGAAATTTGAGGAAAAGAGAACTACACGTAAGAAATGGAAACACCAGTATGCTGAATTTCCTAGCCAACTCCAAATCCACTATGATAGCTAGTGATGTTAAATCCAATGATTTAGATAATTTAACTTACCAAAAATATGTACATTTCACCTCTGCTGAAATATCTTTCCTTGCTGTTTGCTCCACCCACGTTAAATTAATAAGCTAATTGCTTACCATATGTGACTGAGGCAAGGGATCACGGATGATGGTGGTGGGCACAAACTGCTTCCCATTATCAACCTACACACTATCACCAATATAATTATGTATGTTTATAAATAAAATAGATAGATATAATGTTAAAACAGATATTGAGCTAGAGCTAGCTAGGATTTTGCTTAAAAATCTGCAATTTATATATATCATGGGTGAAGAATATCCGTCGTCTCTCCCAGTTCCCGACTCATCCTTGATCACAACCATAGGTTTTGTGGCAGTACTTGTCTCATTAATCGTTACTATTTTTATCATTATTGGCGAAACAGGAAAACTTTATTCAACAAGATCAAAGCCTTTGAATCTTCCTCCAGGCAGCTATGGATGGCCAATTCTTGGTGAAACATTGGAATTTCTTGGAGCGGGCGTGGATGGGATACCAGAGAAATACATTAAAGAGAGAATGGAGAAGTACCAGTCTACTGAGGTGTTCAAGACTTCACTTATGGGTGAGCCTGTAGCAGTTTTGTGCAGCCCTGCCGGGAATAAGTTCCTGTTTAGTAATGAGAATAAACTGGTCACAATTTGGTGGCCTAACTCTGTCAGGAAGCTGCTTGGACCCTGTCTAGCCACTACCGGTGGTGATGAAGGGAAGCAAATGAGGAAGATGCTATCTTGTTTCATCACTCCTGATGCATTTACACGGCTCTATATTAAAACTATGGACGTCGTAGCCCAGCAACATATCAATACTCACTGGTTAGGTATGATTGTTGCACAAACGAACGTATAGAGTACAATAGAATATTTCTAAATCTGTGTATATGCATATTTTTAAGACCATTAAACTACATATTTTTGTTTTTGAAGGTAAAGAAGAGGTGAAGGTGTTCCCAATCATCAAACTATATACGTTTGAAGTCGCATGTCGTCTCTTTATGAGCCTTGAAGACCCTCGGCAAATTGCCAAACTTGCTGTCCTGTTTAATGTTTTCTTGAAGGGAATAATCTCAGTCCCTCTTAACTTCCCAGGAACAAGATTCTTCGATGCAAAGAGAGCGACGATTGCTATTAAGAAACAACTACAAATGATAGTCAGAAACAGGAGAGTAGCCTTGGAACAGGAAACTGCTTCAGCTTCGCAAGACCTTTTATCACATTTGCTAGCCCATCCTGATGAAAATGGCAAGTTTATGCCTGAATCAGTTATCGTGAATAATATATTGATGCTACTCTTTGCTGGTCACGACACTTCAAGTGTTGCCATAACTATGCTGATAAAGAATCTTGGAAAACTTCCTCAAACTTACGAAAAGGTATTCAGAGGTAAGCGGAAATACCCTTTGCTTCACCTTGTTGCCATAACTATGCCTAATGATTTATGTTTCAAATCAGAGCAAGGTGAAATTGCATCAGACAAAGAAGCAGGGGAATTTCTACAGTGGGAGGATATACAGAAGATGAGGTACTCGTGGAATGTGGTGTCTGAAACTATGAGACTATCACCACCCGTCATAGGTGCTTTTAGAGAAGCACTAGTCGATTTTAAGTATGCAGGTTATGACATTCCCAAGGGATGGAAGGTACTTCATTTTTTTCTTATTTATTCATACATCTTTTATGAGATTCTCCAAGACTCACTGAATTCTCTTTCCCATTTTTTTACAAGTAAAAAAGAAACCTTAAAAGTTATTTATTCGCTTTCGAACTCATGATTCATAAACTAACTATGCTGTTGCAACAGTTATACTGGAGTGCCTCTTTGGCGCACACAGATTCTAGCTTGTTTCAAGAGAACATAATTTTTGATCCGTCAAGATTTGTAAGGGCAGGACCTATTCCATTCTCTTATGTTCCATTTGGAGGGGGACCTCGGATGTGCTTGGGAAAAGAGTTTGCTCGACTGGAAATACTTATATTTCTACACAACATTGTTAAGAGATTTCGATGGGATTTACTGATTCCTGATGAGAAAGTAGAATATGATCCTTTGCCCACTCCAGTCAAAGGACTTCCAGTTCATCTTCATCCTCACAAGCCCTGAGATGTTGTGGCTTCTTAAGTTGATGCTTCATTGAATTGGTTGAAGAAAATTGGCCATTAATATTGAGTATTATAGTCAATCCCATGTATTAGGTTTCTTCACTAGCTAGGTCCGTTTGGACTTTTGTCAAGATTGAGGAAGAAACTGAGTATTGATGCAGAAGTGGTATATTAATCTTCACCTAGCTTACATAGAATTTTAGTAGGTAAAAGTTTGTTCACTGTAAATTTTCACTGTATTTCTTGAAGTAAATTTTGGTCATGTACTTGATATTCATGATAGAGAAATGGAATCAAGAATTAAAATTCATTACGATTAAAATTGACAACTCTCTACTTCTTCTAGTCTTTGTGTAAACATATACATATGATTGACTAAATTGTAAAACAATTGAAACAACCAATCTCTAACCAGATAATACCAGTTTCATTCAAGAATGAGCTTGAGGTAGTATTCCTAATATGCAAAATACAATAGTGGGAGCCTCCTTACTCCAGGTCCAGTATTAGATCGGCATTTCAAACATCTGAATTCTGTTAAAAATCATTCGGAAAGTAAGCCACAGCTCCTCCAACGAATTGGTGTAGACTGCTTTTTATTCCTTGTTGAATATGCCGAATATTGATTTGATAGCATTGATAGCATTTTCATTGATAAACGATTCATCGAACTTCTTCATAAGAGGTTCGAATTCCTCAGATGCCCTTATGTTGGCAAGGTCAGGATCTGTCCTGATTCTCTGTCAAAATGGCATCATACAAAAGAGTTTTTGATGACTAGTCTAATCATAATAAGTAATGGTTTTAATCCTTGTTAATTTACCTTAAAATCTTCAAATCCCCCTTTCAGAGCATCCTCTAAGGCGGACAGGCCAGCTTGTATCTGGGATAAGTTATAAAAGAAGTTGACAGATTTACAGAAGAAAATGAGAAAAGGGCAGATAATTGCTCAATAAATACACTCTCACATGCCTACTGAAACTATGTTAACCACAATAACAATGAAATGGCATGCCATGCACTATTCTTAGATAGAAGGACCTTTCATTGTCCTTGGTATTTATCGTGACGAGTGCTAACTAAATTGGAACCAGTAAAATGCTCAATTCATAATTGGTTTGAACTATTGTCTACCTGATTAAGCTTTGAATAGCAGCATGCTACGTTGTAACTTGCCACAGATGCTTCATTTGGCTCTGGTTTTGATCCCAAAACTGACTCAAATTTCTCCAGTGCCTCTTCGTACTTGGCATTCCTTCACCAATTATTACAAGAAAACAATGTAACCAAGTTATTTTTTAAATTAAGAGGTCGAATTTGATTTAGCATTAACAAATGACATTATACAAACTCAATAGTTGGCGTGGCACAGAGAGTAAGAGTACATGGCTTTTAGAGACTATCCTTGGACGGATGCAAAGCAACAACAACAAACTAAGCCTTATTTCCAATAAATTCGTAGTCGGCTACACGAATCTTTCTTTTCCCATTCTGTATATTGCTTTAGATATCCCAGCTAGATCTATTTGGGGATCTAAAGCAACTACATCATAAACAATTATCACAGGCCAAGTTAATTTTGGATGCCCAAACTAAGTATGATTATTAGTGTAACCCAAAATTCAAACACTTAAACTATTAAAGCTCAAATTCACAATATAGAAGGTTCAAAAGGAGGTTTTTCAACCACCCCCAGGCTCGACCATATCACTTGAGTGCATCAAGCCATCATAGTGGGTTGAAATCGTGAAAGAAAGAGGAGGAGTCATAGCATAGGTTGTAAAATTAAATGAGATATTCACAAAAATAGAAAATGAAAAAGTTGTGCAATGCAATCAAGATGAAATGCGGGGTTTAACTTGTAAAGCTGCAATCCTTCTCGAAGGTCTTTCTCTCTCTGCTGTTTCTGCTCTTTTTTCCTAAGATAATTTTGCATCTGCAATCAGTTACAGATTTAATATTACAATCTGGATGAGTTAACATGTTTGGTAATATAAGAAAAATGAATCAAAATCGAGATAACTCACTTGAATTTCCCTAACTCTGTTACTGATAAATCCAGAGTTCCTCTCATTTCTGATAATTTCCTTTTCAGTCAACTCGCCACCAGTATCCACCTTTCCTGGTAAGGATAAAACATTATGCAAGCCTTCATTTCACCAACATTTACATTTATGGGAAATGTGAATGTCAAATTCAAATGAAAACAAGACTCCGTTTCTTATTCACATTTGAAGCTAATTAAGGCAAAATACCATTTCATAAGCTTTCTCCTAATTGAAGAATTGCAATTAATTGTAAATACGAGCAATAGCATGCTTCAATCGGCCTTGGAAAACGGTAACTAACATAAGTTAATTACCGTATCTCTTCTGCATTTTCATGAGTAGTGGACCAATTCTTTGACGAATGGTATACATGGTTCTCCCATACTCAGCTGCAGGCCATATTTCCTCCCCAAAAACTGCACTGAATTAATAAATTTGTTTCATTGCTTAATTTATCACATTTCATTTGATTTAATTTCTAAAGCAGAGAATATTACAAGATTCATTAGATCCGTTAAAAAAAGGGTTTATAAATCTGCAGAAATGAATCAGAAATTACCTTGTGGCGAGCACTTTATCCCCAACAGTGAACTTCCCAGTTTGATCAGCTGAACCACCAGGTGCAATGGCGTCAATGTAAGTCCCACCATCTCTACCCTTGGTAAATCTCAATCCGTAGGGCTGCACAATTTCAACTTCATACTCTTCATATTTTTCCTCTTCTGATTCTGAGGTCTCCTTGGTCTCTGTTTCGGAAGCTTTAACAATCAAACAGCTCGAACAACTAGTAGTGCTAAACAATGGATGAAAAATAACATTGTTCTTCTGATTGATCTTCAGTAAAGAACAGAAAGCTAATGGGGTGTGCTTAGCCATGGCGATGACTCTAGTATTTCCATTTCTGAGCAAAGATGGAGATGAAGAACATAGAGAAGCGACGGCCGACATAGTTAGATAACTGTGAATCAATCAATTGTAGCTCTGTCGACCACGGGTTTGAAGAAATGAATGATTAATTGAGCTTCATCAGATTTCTGGTGTTGAAATTCCAAAGAGATTACAGGAGGAAGAGTGACCAGTGGTTCTAATAAGCCCTTTAATTTTATGCTTCCACGTGGCATTTTGGAAATCGAATTGTGGATTTGGCCAAAATTAAGCTCCGATTAAAATCAGTTTTTTAATAAATTTTAATAAAAGTTAATTAATTATGTGATTGAAAAATTATACTTATGTGTTAAAATTAATTATTAACTTTAATTTATATAAAATTTAGATTTTAGTTCTTACCAAATAAAATATTGCCCATAATCCATAACTTTTTCTTATAATTTCTAATTACACATTGTTAAAAAAAATATCTTTTCACAAAATTATTTCTTAAAAAATCAAAACCAAACAAGGAATAAAAATGTTGAGTTTACATGTTTGACATCGCTTAAATTATAACTTAAGTTGATTAAATATACTTTTATTTACATACTATGTGAAATCTATAACTTTTGAACACCTAAAAATACGGGCAAACAAGAAAGATGTTTTTCAACTTAAATTAGCGCCCTAGAATTTGAAGTGCCAAGCCACACACTTAAAGTTGATGAAATATATGGTTAAAAAGTTAATAAAAGCTATAAATCCTATAAAATGTGTTGTTAAAATTGAAAGTTGACCAATTAGCAAAATTGTAACAATCGACCTCTATGTTAATATAGTTATATATCTCATAAGTACTGTCCATTTCAAAAGAACTTCCATCATACCACTTAATTTAGCCCTCATTTGGCTCTCATTATTTGGTATTATAATTTTTGGAATAGTATTTTTTTTGGATAATTGATGGTTGAAATAATAGGGGCCAAACTGGAGCTTAATTGTTAGCAAATGATTTTAGTTGTGCTTGACGCTTTGTGGTGGCAATGTGCTTCGCCCATCTACCCACGAGCTCGACTCGTCGAAGTGACGAGTCGAACTCAAACTCCTTCAACCACGTGTCGAGCCGAGCCGAGCCCATGAGCTCGTTAACTTTGGCACATGAGCCGTTCACGAGCTCTACGAGCCGAGCCTTGTTGGGCTCATCAAATGAACATCCCGTTTAGAACGAGCCCAAGTCTCATTTAGGGGCCGAGCTTTGATGAGCCGAGCCGACTAGCTACTCAATCATTTCACCACCCCTATAATGCTTCCTTCCAATTGCATAGTTTTTTCCAATTATCCTTTCTTGTTCTTTTTTGGAAAAAATAGGGCTCGTATCTACAATGTTCAGAGGTTACATAATTTAGGTTCCTTAACTTTCAACTCAAACTATTTAAATTTATGAATTTTGGTTCAACACGATAAAGTTTCAACATTAAAATTGCAGGCGACTTAAAAATTGAACTTCAAAGAAATTTGACAATTTTATTCTTCAACTTTAAGTAGTGTGAAAATTTCATGCAATTTTAACGTTAACATTAACAATTTCCACCATGATATAAATAAGATTCACTTGTAATCTTACTTTTGAAGATTATATAAAAAATTATTAAATTTTTAATTTATGGAATCAACAGATGGTTTCTAGGGTCATTGACGGAACATTTTGGACTTGAGCTGCTATTTTTTTAAAGGTTTGATATCTAAAGTGGTACAAATGATAGATTTGAATAAAATCTGCTACTAAATAAAATGTCTGATAGCTTTACTGGAATTCTCCCTAAATAAAATCCAGACATTCAGCTTCACGTGCATGTTGCATTAACTTTTTATGCCTAAATAAAAGTTACCATGCGCATTGCACAATGAAAGACTAGTGTCGCCACACCTGAAAATGAGGATTCCCAAATAAACTAATCAATGTAATTTTATACACGACCTCTACCAATTCTCTCCCTAAACAACTCGCTCCTCCTCCATGTAAAATTGATTCCTCCAAAGATTCATTTACTAGAATTCAGGCATCATATTATTTTCAACGAAATCAAATCCCCATTTTCAGCTCCTCAACCTTCAAGTTTCCGTTGCAGTTCTGTATGGGAGAGGATCCTCCATACTAACAGTTACAATTGCGACAAACACAACAATACAACAGGGTAAGGTCACACTCGTCCATAAACCATGAAATTCCTCAGAAAAATTGCAACTCAAGATCGAATAGGTTACATTATTCATGTCATCACAATTACATGTTGAATTGCAAATTGGAAATAAGCCGAATCCATGCAAGCCAATCTCGGTGGATTTCTCTCCTAACCAACAAGTGGCTAATTTTATAAAACTAAGTTGCTGCAAGCAACTTGAACTTTAGTATGTTGACAACATATATATGTGAAATGCAGATCAATTCGGAACTTGGAACATCCACCAGCAGTTGTCATATCCCAGTTTTGCTTAGTAACCGTATCCTGACAAGATCACAAGGTACTTCAGTACTGCTAAAATGGAGAAAAGGAAACCTGCAGTCGAGGGGATTCATTAAATATAGAGGTATAACGAGTAAATAAACCTGAACTGTCCATTGGGTTCCCAGCAGGAACTGGTTCAGGCTCCTTGATCTCAACAACCACACAGTCGGACATCAAGAATGTCTTGGCCACGGAGGCTGCATGTTCTAAGCAACATCTGACCACCTACGCACAACATACACACTGCTAAATCTCTAGAAACCATGTACAGAAAAACGTCATCCCATGTTCATTTTAGACTTACGATAGGCTTCAAAAATGTGCGAGTTCCCTTTTTTAAAATTTCTAGTAGTTTTTACAGGCAATACAGGATTTATC
Source organism: Fraxinus cuspidata (assembly GCA_903798385.1). Lineage (NCBI taxonomy): Eukaryota > Viridiplantae > Streptophyta > Magnoliopsida > Lamiales > Oleaceae > Fraxinus > Fraxinus cuspidata. The sequence continues at coordinate 26,347 of CAIGRP010131759.1, forward strand.
GAACCAACAAAACAAATCACACTAGAGAAACACAATGCACCAGTAATCCCTTCTTTTTCTTCAAGATAACTGACTGTCCTCAAGGTGGATACTCACCCAACAACTTCATATTCTAAATTCTAGAAACCACTCCCACTACCCAAGTGCCCAAATGAACAAGAAAAGGTAAAACAATCAAGGAAAGGAAATAACATCCCTACACCTCTTACTACTATAGGCACAAAATAAAGATAAAAAAACTCCGAATTCTTATTTTAGAGCCTAACAAGATTATTTATCCACAGTATTCACAACATATCACCTTGGTTGGATCGATTATCCCAGCAGACATTAAATCTTCATACTCTCCGGTGGCAGCATTGTATCCATATCTTGGATCGTCACTAGAGAGCACCTGAACGGACAATAATTAAACAGAAAAGTCATATTAGTCATAAAACTTGACCACTTTAAATCATGACAATATATGCAATACAAACAAACACGCAACACATTTATAACCACTAATGCACAGAAAACAACTCAACTTATAGTTTTCTCAATCAGCAAATGTATTTGAAAATGCCCAATAATTCATATACCTTCTCACTTACAACACTTCCATTGACACCAGCATTTTTGGCAATCAACTTCAGAGGGTAACTCAAAGCTCTTTCGACAATATCTGCTCCAACCTGCATTTTAGTGGGATTTTGAGTAATAATCAGCATATAACATCGTTGAGAATCTTCAAAGTATATCAAGGACTTTCTCCTACAAAATTTGCACCATCAACTTGCAATAAGACACTTCTTTTAAGTATACCCTAAATTTGAATATGGATAATTCAAAATCATGCAACCGTATTTTTTTACCTTCTCTTCATCATTTTCTAGGGTTTCCTTAATGGCATCAACCTTGCATGCCAGTCTCAGCAATGTACATCCACCTCCAACAACAATTCCCTCCTCAACAGCCGCCTGTAAGCCATACATAATCAAATATTTTAAAGATGCATTCTTTCTACCAGCAGAATCATAGAATAAAACTTTCTAGTAAATTGAACCATATATCTCCACCAAAAGCTTACCTTCGTTGCATTAAGAGCATCTTCTACTCTAAGTTTCTTCTCTTTTAGCTCTGTTTCAGTTTGAGCTCCAACCTTCGAGTTGGAAATTTTTAATCAGCAATGCCATAATTTACCTTTCAGAGACATGAAAATTGCAAACTTCCCTTGACTCAAAAAGTTACCTGGATCACAGCTACACCTCCCGATAATTTTGCAATTCTTTCATTCAGTTTTTCCTTTTCATAATCTTGCTCAGCAGCCTGCTTGAACAATAATAAGTCAGGGACAAACACAAACAGTGAACCATGCCAATACATTAACGCAGGACAAAGGATAAACAAAAGCACCTCAATAAGGTTTCTTATCTGTGCAACACGCTTATTTACAGCTTCCTGAGTGCTTCCATCACCAACAATTGTCGTAGCGTCCTTGGTCAACACCACCTTTGCAGCAGTGCCCAGAACTTCTTTGTCAGCCTTGTCTAAGGTAAGCCCAACTTCTTCCCTAATAACAGTAGCTACATGCCAAGGAAAGAAAATAAATTAACTTGAAATATAAATAGCTAGAATAATTCAGGCCAAACAAGTTGGCAGGAAAGAATAAATGCACGTGCACAAGCACAGATAGCATCAAAAGGAATAGCCAGTGAGAATCAGAAAAAAAAAAAAAGAAAGAAAAAAGGAAATTAAAAAATTACCTCCAGTTAGAATTGCAATGTCGTCGAGATACTGACTCTTCCTTTCACCAAAACCAGGAGCTTTGAGAGCAGCAATTTTCAAGGTTCCCCTTAGCTTGTTGACCACCAGAGTTGCCAGAGCTTCTTGCTCAATATCTTCAGCAATTATCAAGACAGGATACCCACCTCTAATAGCATCTTCCAATACGTTAATAAGATCCCTTGCGTTTGTTATTTTCTTGTCAACAAGTAGTAACTATGAAAACAAATCAAAAGTTAGAAAACGGTATTAATTATTCCCAAAAGGAGAGAGTAAGAATGCCTACCTTGCAGTTCTCAAACTCAACGGACATTTTCTCACTGTCGGTAACAAAGTAAGGAGAGATGTAGCCACGATCAAACTGCATTCCTTCCACAACATACAGATTGTTTTCAGCACTTTTTCCCTCTTCAAGAGTCACAACACCCTTCCGGCCTACTTTGCTCATAGCTTCTGCAATCATGTTTCCTACTTCGTAGTTATTCCCAGCACTTACAGCAGCAACATCAGCCAGTTCACTATCTTCCACCTATAATTTGTCATTTGCAAAAAAATGCACGGCATTTAGTAACTAAAGCAACAGAGCATCAAGGTATAAGCAAACACAACTCCAAAATAAAATTATGCCCGATATTTTCTTGGAAAACTATTAACTGACAAGGTACCTCTTTTGACATTGACTTGAGCTCGGACACTAAGGCTTTGGTGGTTTTCTCAATTCCTCTGGTAATAAGGACAGGATTTGCACCAGCTGCCACCACCTGCCACGTGGAATTAGAAATCTGATTAATTTCCCAAACCCATCAGAGGAGATTCAACTGTATACAATTTAATAAACATACCTTAACACCTTCAGTAATGAGACCTTGTGCAAGAACGACAGATGTTGTCGTCCCATCCCCAGCCAAGTCATTAGTCTTCGCAGCAGCTTGCCTCACCAATTTAGCACCAATGTTCTCAACTGGATCCTCCAACTCAACCTGCTCAAGAATCATGAACAATGCGTTCTTATAAATGGAACCTGATACATCACAGAGATGAAGATGGAACTAGCAAAGCACTGGGACAATTTCACAGCAACGTGTGGTGTTATTCTAGGAAAATGAATGACTTAGTAACCCAAATGAAGCAGCACGAATAATACACAAATTATCAGAACACCACATGTTGGATAATACGAAGTCAAAAAAAATATCAGTAAATGCGTAACAATGCATTGGTAGAAATATCTGTAACTAACTGTTATTGGGTAAACAGAATATTTAATTCAGCCAACTTCAAAAATGTATCATTATTGGATAACGAAGTGTTTGTGGCAAGTAGTTAGATATAAATTAAAATACCCACACATGCTTATACTAGCAGCCCATCTAGCAATCACGTATCCTACCAATGAAATTATTCAAAAGTCAGTATACCTCTTTAGCCACTGTAACTCCATCATTGACAATTTTTGGGGCACCATACTTGCTCTCTAGAACCACATTTCTGCCTTTAGGTCCAAGGGTGACACCAACTAAATCAGCAAGCTTGTTCACGCCAATCTTAAACAAGAGAAACCACGGTCAAAACTTGAACCGCACAGAGTGAAATTTGAAACATTACAGTAACACAAACACCAGGTTCACCGACTCACTTGCAATTTCTTAATAGCCGATCCATCCTTGTTGAAATACAACTCCTTTGCAGCTGCTCTTATCTGGGGAGAGGAGGTTTTCTGGAGAACAATATTCTTTCTCCTTCCAAATGAACTTGAAGTTATAGAAGCCAAAGATGACAACTTGTTTGAAGAAGTTGCAAGTTTGTGATCCCGGCAGCTGGCAGCAGCCAAGGATCCAACTGAGGACATGCCAGTAAAAGTTGATGCCATTTGCTCCTAAAACATAATACAGACAACAGGTTTAGCAGCTTCTAAAGAGAATTCCAGGAATTAGGATAAAATTTTCGCAATGAAGGAAGAAAAGAACAGAAGATATAATGTATTCCCTGCAACCAAGCAAAGACAGGAGAAAGAAGTTGTGTGACAAGGAAATTTTGTAAAATGACTTACTAAATCTTTGCTGATAAAATCCTCAAAATGATAACAATCCAAGGATTTTTAGAAGATTTGACCATATACATTAGTTTTCGAACTAAATATAAACTAAAGTTAACTTTTTCAATTTCATAGAAACGGAAGCTTAAGTCAAGAGCTGGAGAAGTATTTCCAGCTTGCACCCTCGAGATTTGTCTCAAGAGCTTGAGATATCCAACATAACAATTCACGAAAAGAACCCGACATTATAAACAAACACGGCTTTTCTCTTCATTATAAATAAAGACATCGCTTCCAATCAATATCGTATGCCCACAAACTTGAAATTACAAACAAAACCCAGAACCCAAATTTCTTAAACACGCCGTGTTCGACATAAAGACAAAATTACTAAACATGAAAAAGTGAATGAGAAATGCAATTACAGGAAACACATATAAAAAGAATCCAGATGTTAACCATTTCATTTAACGACCTTTCTTTGAAAAAAAAAATCCATTTAGTGAATAAAAACTTTGATTAATAACTTACAATGAGAATTTGGGGTTTTTGTTGGTGTAAATGAGAAGGAGCAAGGAGGAGAGGGGTTTTATCCAGAAGCTGAAGCTCAGAAACTGTGAGAGTTGAGATTATAGCTAGGGTTCACTGAAGTGTGAAACAATTTGTCGTATTAGGAAGGGGGTTGGTGGGACAATATAATGGAATAACGTTCTCCTTTACTCTTGAAGCTTCCACTTCATCACAGCCGTTGATCCGTCCTGCTCCCATAATTGGTTCTGCTTGCCCGTGCACTCGAACACTCTAGAATTTTTGTGTCGTGCTCTTCCTCAAAGAATTTATCTCGTCATATTTTTTTTTTGAATAATGATATTATGTACCGTTTGCTTTCGTTAAAATTATAATTTTTCTTCTTCTTATCAAACACACATTTTCTAATAAAATAATATTACATATAAATTCAAAAAAATTTCATATTTTTAACTACACATTTTTTAAAAAAATTATTCAATAAATTATAATCTTAAATAATTGGGCCAAAGAAGGGCAGGAGTAATGATTTAGCTCTAATGAGGTTGTAACTCCAATCTAAATAGCGTCAATGTCTCATTAAATGATAAGTAAAATTATATCTTTCATTTAACATATATGCAGCGCCACATAAATTGAGGTTGCAACCTCGACGAAGTAATATATCATTATTTATGATATTCTAGATTGATTTACATAATTATTCTTTCTTCTCTTTTTTCCCTCTTTTCCATGTCATCATCTTCTGCGTTAATCTATAACACATAATGTACAAATAGCACTATTCTTTTCTCTTAGGAAATTTTCTTTTCTTTTCTTTTCTTTTTTTGAAAAGATTATTTTTTCTTTCAAATAAAAAAAAATTATATAAACTTCCTTCAATCGAATAATTGTACATCTAATTTGATATCAATGAAAAATTTTGTCCAGTTTTATCAATTATATTGACGAAAATCAATTACATGGTCATCAATAAATGGTTGTCATTTTTAATTTGACTTAAGTTGTACTGATTTCCCTCCAACAACAAATATTTACATTTGATGATCATTGTTTATCTGCACGTCATCGACTCCATTCGTGGAACTGAATGAAGTTACTTTCACTGAATCAAACTAAAATGTAGATACTTTATTGAATTTAAATATAAGTCTAGTTCTTCAATGAACAAAATTGAAGTACAAGTAACTTGTTCACATTAGACTAAAGCATAATTATTGCAATTGAAATTTACTCACCATTTTAGAATACTCGTGGTGAAATAATTCACTCTCTTATTTTTTATTTTAAAAGTTATTTTTAGAAGAAAAAAATGGGAGTCAAACAAGGAATTCTAAATTAAAACCTTGTTTAACTTCGCATTTCATATATATATTTTTATCAAAATTTACTAAAAACCATATTTTTAACAAAACCAAACAAGGGTATAAATCACATCATCCAATTATCTTCTCAATTCGTGATACTCGTGTACGTAAACATCAAAGATACTCGTTCTTGCATCCACCAAAAAGGCAAAACAACTACTATTAGGTACACTCGACAAAACCAAATAATTTACACAAGATCAAAAACAAATCTACCAAAGCCCAAAACTGAGTGTAATCCTGTTCTTTGAGTTCTCACCAATACTAATTAACAATAGTGAAACTAGACTTCTGAGTTGTAACATGTTCAAAGGGATCCTGAAGAGGCTCTAGGGAATCTACAATGTCTCGCATTAGAGGCCGTGCTTTTGGATTACGATTTAAACAATGGTAAGCAAGCATGGATGCTTTATGAACGCCTTTTACTGGATAATCACCTCCTAATCTTGGATCTACAATGTCAAGCAATTTCTTCTTTTCTTTAAGCAAGGGTAGAGCCCAATCTGTAAGATTCTGTTCTCGAGCTGGTCTCGATTTATCCAAAGATTTTCTCCCAGTCAAAAGTTCAAGTAGTACAACCCCAAAGCTGTACACATCGCTTCTAGGAGTTAGATGGCCTGTATATGTGTAAATGCAATCAAGATAAAAGAATTACTTAGGTCCAGACATGTATATCTAATATCAATATCGGATACTAACTGGCTATGCACATAAACTTAAGTCTATTATAGTCGAATATGTACCTGTCATAATATATTCGGGTGCAGCATATCCATACGTCCCCATGATACGAGTGGAAACATGGGATTTGTCCCCAACTGGTCCGTCTTTAGCTAGGCCAAAATCAGAGAGTTTTACATTGTAGTCCTGCGTGTTGCACACATTGCCAATTATAATCATAAACTGAAGCGCATAATAAACTAAGATAATATAATGCAACTATTTGTCCAGTTGCTTTCAGGCATTGCCTCTCTCTGCAAGTCAGCCTACCCGGGATGGTTGTACAACTGCTGTTCGTTAGATTATGACACAGGTGACTTCACGTTGCTGAAGGGTAATAAATAAGAAGGGATGTCTTTCATTGGAAATTCAACTGCACGAATCCATATGTGTATTTGAGTGACGAATTAGGTAGGGTTTTCCGTAACTAACCATGTCTAATAAAATATTAGATGTCTTAAAATCACGGTAGATGACAGGTTTCTCAGCGTCGTGCAAAAAAGCAAGCCCTTTTGCTGCACCAAAAGCTATCTTCATTCTGATAGACCATGGAAGAGGAAGCAATACTCCTGCACTAGCAAGCAACGAGTGAACTACATAAAACAAAAAGAAGATGATATCAACCCAAATTTTAATGCAAACTAAAAACATTTCACCGATTAACAAGCTTTCTTCTAAGTCTCGAATACGAACTAAGTTGCATATATGTAAGAATGAGTCGTTGTTATGATTAAACAAAGGAAGATGCATTAATCGCTATTAATTAATGACCTAAATAAATCTTGAATATCTAAGATGAAGATAAGTCATAGTGGCATATATAGTGGCAAATTTAAGGTTTCAAACTTTGAAAAGTTCTGATCTGCATATCTTTACATCTGTCTTCCTTAAATAAGTAGAAATCAACATTTTAAAACGGAAACAGTCCAACTTTTAAACCGTTGATTGCTTACTTGAAAATAGATTGTTTTCCACACTGCCTCTGGCCATGTATTCGTATACTAGAACACGATGTTCATCTTCACAGCAATATCCAATCAATTTCACTAAATTTGGATGAGAAAGTTGCCCCAAAAAGATTACCTCGGCCTAAAAACGACAGGAAACTCATCAGAAATAACGTGAGAATAAAAAATCAAAGTAAAATGTAAAGCTTTTAATGCGGGCAAGCATAAATTTGAAAAAGTACCAGCCATTCTCTATGGCCTTGATAACTATTGTCTCCACTGTGAACCTTAACAGCTACCGGGATTGGCTGAAGAAGCGCATCTTTTAAATCTTGGGAGATGTATCCTTTGTACACGCTTCCGAATCCTCCTCCACCCAACATGTAATCTTGTCTGAAGTTTTCAGTTATGATCTTAAGTTCATTGAATGAAAACACTGTTAAAGGATTGCTTGCCGAACTCTGGCGCAGGTGTTCTACTTCTTCGGGATTTAATGGTAGCTTACTGTCATCCTTTCTTGGTTTTTCTGATGGACTTTGTTCCTTTGCGGACTCTAAACAAACAAGTAGCTAATTAATCTCTCAGGACTCAGGATTGACAATATAATGAATTACATGATAAGCATAATAATTTTGTCTAAACTCATCCTTTGTTTGATTTTGAATTTTTGAGGAGTTATTTTGTGAAAATTGATATTTTTTGAAGAATGTATAGTTAAAAAGGAGGGAAACGTTATGGTCTATGTGCAAAATTATTTTATTGTAAGAATATATGGTTGAAAATGAGTTCAAGGAAAAGTGATTTTGAAAAATTCAAAATGAATTAAGGGCTTAATCATTTTATGTTTGTGCGTAAAGAAAATAAAAGAGAGAAGAATAATAGGAAGAACTGGAAGATTTTTATATTGGGGGCAATCATGCAAGTATGAATAGAAAAGCAGCTGGAACAAGATTTCACTCCTATAAAAGATGCCATGTAATGATCGAAAAGACAATATAATACAAAATGTTATATTAAACTATGAAAAGAAAAGGTTGGTGCTGTAAGAAAAGAACGTTGTGAAATAGAAAGGAAGAAATTCCAAAAAAAATGAAGAAGGAAGAAGAAGATAACATCAATTGAAATTTTATCTGATAAGTCCATTGAGTGTGTCTTTTGAATTAAAAGAATATTAGTAGATTCATTAAAAGTCAAAATTTTCAAATATTATATGTATTCTGCATTCTGACCCTCCAGTATTCTGCACATATATAATCCAGCATTGTGCATTCTGGTTGTACTAATTATATTTGCATGTACTAGTAGTCTAGTACCATAGACAACATCAACATTAAATACAATAGAGAAACAAACAGATATAATAAAATCTACAATCTTTCAGTGCATGTACAAAGCATTAATTCACGACAAATTACAATACTTCTTCTAAACTCCCATTCAACAATTTGGTTGATTTGCAAGTATTGGTGGGTTATGATTCTTAATAAGTCCCGGGCAATTATGTTACAGTTTAAATTTATTTCATAAGCCTCGATTGATGAGTGAAATAATTATCATCACGATCAGTTTATAGGCTCGACCGAAAAGCAATGTGGGTAACTAGTAGCAACTTAATTTGTTAATGTTGCATTTGCCCAAATTCACTTATATGATGGCTTTCTTTTAGTGTTGGCCCATTATCTAGTGCCTTGGCCCAATTAAGTATATAACCTACACTAATATAGCCTCCACTTTATTGGTTGGAATCGTGTGTGTGCTTTGCCTTTTGTGAGAGAAAAACAAACTGTGGCTGCCTCGTTTTCTCTTCTTCTTCTTCATGCCTTGTCTCTGTTGTTCTCTTTGCCTTATAGGGCTTGCAAATCATCACCATAACCTTCTCTCTTTGTGTGAAAAAAGAAGAAAACAACCATAAGTGAATATAAGTTGTAGGTCGGAGTTTTGATTGAATGTTTGATATCGATTTGTAAGTTTAAATTGAGCCTGAATTCCACAAATTGAAAATCAATTCTAAGACAAATGGAATCATAGCTTGGGTAGGTGAAAAATCTGTGATTTTTTTGGTGAAAATTGGGCTAGAAATTGGTAGAAAACGTAGCTGAAAATAAATTGTAGAAGCTGTCCAATTCAAAATCAAAATTGTCGGATCTAATTTTCTGTTTTTAGACCAAACCAGTGGTTGTTTGGAAAAACCAAGACCAAATGATTGACCAGTAGGAGGAGGCGCAGCTGTCAGTGCAGCGTGTGGGGATGCATGGGCTATCGACACGTGAGTCAGCGCATGGGCAACTGATGGTGGTTCCAAAAGACAGATTGTTCCCGACGACGAGACGGACCCTACGGTGGTGTTCGTTTTCAGTTTTGAGTGCTACGATGAAATTTGGACGATTTTGCCCCTGTGCATTCTGGAATCTGTAGTTGTTGGAACTTTGGGATGAATAGTATTGGCCTTAGTGTTTGGTAAATTCATATCTTTCAATATTTACAAACCGTCGACGTGGTCATTAGCGAATTATCGTGTGATATGACATTAGAATTTGGGTTACCGTGTGGGGTAACCATTATTTGTGCTAGAAATTTAGGAATTATTTGCTCTATTTGAAGCGTTGGATTTAACAAGAAGTTGATAATTGCTTTTATGTTTAATTGCATGCATTATGTGAGAAATTAATTTTATTGACGTACCTTCATGTTGCATTGATTATTCAGTTAGAACAATTGGATCTAATCAATTTGGCCATTCAGTTTTTACTAAGATCGTAAATCTCACGATATTCTGGAAATTTAGAGCGGTGTATATTGTGGTCTTATGATTATTTTGTGTAATCTATTTGTGCACTTTGATTATTTTGTTTTTCAAAATGTCTTTACATTTTGAAGTTGGAATTTTCAATGGAAAATGAGAATTTTCAATTTTGCAACAAAAGATGAAGAGAATTTTGGTTCAATAAAAAGTTTCAAACGTCATAGATGGAAAATTTCCTACAAATTTGACAAAAGTACAAGAAGAATATGATAAACTTGCTTACACTTCAATCATTTTTAAACCTATCTAATGTTGTTTTGAGAAAAGTGGGAAAAACTTAATTATACAAAAAAAAAAACTTTGAAAAAAGTTTAAGGACTTATATTTGCTTAAATTTACTTTTAATAAGTTGTACTTACTTGAAATATTTTTCAATTTTAAAATGAATCATTCAAAGAATTTTGATGACAATTTGGATGTTTTTAAAAAGCATGTTTAAGATATTGTTAAATGTGATGAGAAGGTGTTTGAAACATATAATGTCATTATTTTGCTGAATTTTATGCCTAACTCATATAGGGAGGTTAGGAATACGATTAAATATGATAGAGACACCCGAACACGAGATTAAGAAAAGGTAACCTACTAGTTATGTTAATCGACTTCTCAACCAACACAGGCCTTCATCAAGCCATGTCAACAGAGTCTTTCACAGTTTTTTTTTTTTCCTTGAATCGTGTTGGGATTCCATGATCATTCCCTCTCCAACTTGAGGGGCATGTTAAGGAATATAATTCAAATGACTGTGTCATGAGATTACTTCACAAAATAAAAAATTAGACCAGCTGATCGAATTAGTGTGAAGATTCAAGAGGTAAAAAATTAACAGCAAAATCAATAAAATGAAAAAGGCACATATACCATAAAAAGTACTGCTGAAAACACACAACACAGAGAGAGCACAGGAATTCATAATGAGAAGTAGAATATTTCCTTGCCAGAATAACCAAATCATATTCAAATTCGAGTAGAAAAAGCACATTTTTTTTCTAGAAAAAAAAACATAGTAATAGAACATCATTCGGAATCGAGCCTTGAGGAAGAAATAAAAAATTACCTGACTTTGCATTAGATGACACACTGAATATTGAAGGTAGCCTACACCAGCAATTCCCCATTATACACACCAAACAAGAAACAACCCAACAAAATCCAGAAAACTCGCACTTTTTCAACACAGTTCACCTGTAAATTGCACTCAGAAACACAGAAAAGAAAGATGGTCAACGAAAATCAAGAGAAAGGAAGATGTTAAATGAGCTATAAGAATCTATTTCAAGACGGCGAAGAAAACTGAGAAATGTCTGTGTGAATGTGAATGTTTGTTGCTTTGTCATTTGTTTATTGTAAGTGATGGGGGGTGGAGTGTTGGATGGAGTTTGGTCTGTGTGCTTTCTATTGGTGGGAGTTAGTGCGCATTTTGAATAATCAATTTCTATCGCTCTCTCAATTCCAATAATCAGCTTTTTCAGCCTGCGCATGCCTCCCCTTCTTTTCTACATTATCACTCACCCTTGACCCTTCATTCCTATTGTCAGATTGCGTGTAACCAACTTACCTGCCGTTCTAACTTTACTCTTTTTAATGTAAATCGGAGCATCCAATAAAGTAAATTCCATAAATGAGGAGAAAACGTGCGATCTTGAATTTTCATCATTTTTTGCGATGGTCTAGAAAGCACTTTTAGATACCACAGATGACCTTAACGTGAATATTCACGGTTCATGCTTTTTAAAATACAATTTTTTAAATATGGTAAAACGTTTTTAATCTAGTATTTTAGATATGGATTTCGAGCTCGTCTGGAGCTTTTAAAATTCAAAAACAGTTTTTAAATTCGTTTGATTAATTTTATGAAAATACTTCTTCTATTTTTCAGAGAAAGTTGGTCTAATGTGATTTCCTTTAAAAACACTTCTGAAATATGAAATTCTGTTAAAAATTAGTTTACAGACAAAATTAAAGTGACTTCCTCTACAAGTTCTTCAAAAGCAAAAACTATGCCAAACTGACTTTTTTATAAATTTCATAAACTTTTAGCTTCCGTTTGTCAAAAGTTATAAATAATTAAACTTTATTTTTAATTACACATTCCAATAAAAATACTCTCCACTTGACAATTCACTCGCTCTTATCGATTTATAAATCAAACTGTTTACAAATTCTTTTCAAACTAATATTTTCGTAGATTCTACAAAATTATAAAAGACTTACATATACTTTTGTACACTTCCATTTTTGAAGACTTCTGTAAATGGTCTAATTAATTCCCTTTTCTCTGATAATGAATATTTTCACAAACTTCGATAGACTTCAATAAATTTTGTAGATTTTCCTTGAAACGAAAGGTCATGTATACAATGACAAAAGTACACATTAAGGTCTATCATGAAAGATTAATGTTAGATCGAAATGTATTACTTTGCCCCGGACAATTCAGACACACAATTCCAACATGCATACTAATATTGAACATAAGATAATATTTGGATCCTTGTTTTAGGAGAATCTTTCCTTTTGAAAACAGAAAGGTACATTTGGTTTGATTTTCCAAAGTTCATAGTCATGGCTCATCCTGGTTCATCAAAGGAAATTTTGTTCTGTTTTTCAAGATGGGTAATTAGTCCCTCCAAATAATTATTGATTTTGAGAGAAACGTTTAGAATAAAAACGGAGTTCTCATATATTTTCTATCATTTACAAATCATGCACTTTGCCATAATATTTTTCTTGTTGCCGGGATTTAAAGTGTTACGCCACTAGAAATGATCTAATGAGCACCGATACTCATCTTATGCAGCGTTCATTAGATCATTCCTCGTTAAGCTATATCTTTTTTATGCCTTTTGTATATAATAAAATTATCCTTTTTCCCATTGTTCCTTAAACTAAAATTTTGTGTTGTTCACCGTACTCTCAACTTGATTTTCACTATTTAGAAATGACTAAATCCCTATTTTATTCAGTTAAAAAATTGATTAAAATCTAAGTCAATAATTATATTCACTCGTTTCATGCAATTTACAAATTTTCAACCACATATTCTATCAATTTTTATCCTTTATTGAAATCTAATAAAAATCTAATCCAAATAGGGGCTATGTATCATTTAATTATAATTGTGCAGTTAGTGTAAAAATATGTAGTCCGTGTTTTTGCTATATGTGTAAACATTTCAGTGAAGTAAAATTCAAACGCTCAAGAGTATTCTTTCGCGACTACACTACTTCGTAGTTTTTACTAGGAATGCCTTCATGATACTTGATTTTCCCTTGTAATCAATTAGTCTCTTCTTTTTTCTCGTATCGACATGCTCTTGGTTGTTGTTTTTTTACAATTGTGAACATTTATTCCTTAATCGCTTTTGTATAACATTTATTTAGAAGCCTTTTCATACATTCGAGGTACGTAATTGAATAAATAAGCTTGCATAAACCATAAATTTCTCTAATCAAGTTGTTCGTTCAACATTGCTAACTCGTGAACGATACTATTAAGTGATATTGATTAGTATATTTCTTTTATGCCTTACAATTGCAACAGAACGTGTGAAGGGGAGTACAAGTATTTGCTGAAAAAGCCTAATATTTGAGCCTTGAGACCTCACAACCAACCCTTGTTACATGCCATAGATAGCTGCGATATCGTCATAAGCAATCACAAAACCAACCAACAACCCACACTATCATAAGTAACCACGACCCCTATTAGTTTGCGGTTATATGTAGTTGCAACCACCAACAAATCGAATAAATGACAATAAGTTGTTTTAGCTATCGAATAGTGTGCATAATTTAGAATTCCACAAACGTAATTTAGCCAAGCTCAAAACTATCAATCAAGTACGACATGAGTAAATAGCCAAAATAATGGACATAAATAACCCAAGCGATTCAAATTCTCTAACTCGAGATTTCATTTCATCGTTCATGGGCCAAGACCTTATAGCTCGACGACACTCGACTCATGTTGAAGCCGAATGAGTTGATATCTTAATCATGCACATACCATAATTTATCTACTCATGTCAACTTGACTGAATTAGAGTTCAAAGTTAATTTCGAGTATAACAATAAAAAAAAATTAGTTTGTGTAATTATGCGATTTGTTTCAAAAACCACGTGGATTGCTAGTACAAAAACGAAATTATTCTGCACCGCCTAGAGTTAAAGAAGCCCAAAAGATCGACACTAACCCCAAGTCGTCCAATTACGTAAACAAACCAATACATCAAAGCCACGTGGATGACCCAACCAATCAGGAATCAAATTGCCCAATTAGAAAACAATATCGCACGGGGGATGAATCCGTAAAAAAGTAGAAAATTTAAGGACTAAGAAGGAAAGAAGGTCGTGTACGGTTTCTATTTGAATCACCAATTTAGGTTTGAACAAAACCCTCTTTGAGTCTTCTCTTTCAACCCCTTTTGGATAAACCCAGACCCTTAATTCTGGTGGCGGCTGATTCTCTTTCCCCTTCTTTATCTCTCTAAAACCCCATCTCTCTCTCGAAGAAGCGAGATCCATCAATTTAGAGTCCATGGCCGCCTTTGCCCCACCAGATCGTATCCTTTTTACTTTGCTTCATTTTTTTGGTACTTGAATGGCTAAATTTGAGTGAGTTTGGCTATATGTATATATGTGTATTCGCACAGTTATATGTTTGAGGTTTTGTTGGGATTTTTGTGGTTTGTTTATTGTAGATCTGAGTGTTGTGAACATCTGGAAATTGGGGGCGTCAATTGTATTGTCTGTTTATTATGTTTCATTATTGATTTGTTATGTTGGTATTTCGGGGAGGTTGTCTAGCATGGAGATTTGAATTTGTGTTATGGTAAAAAGTAGTTTTGGGCTTGTAGAGATTAGGTCTTTTTTTGCCAATTATTCGGACTACTTATTTTTAAAGGATAAAATCTTTCAATTTGTTCCGTCCTGTTGATTCCAACGTGTGGAACTGAGTAGCTGAGTAAGCTTTTAGTTTGGATCTATTTGGATTGAATTAACTAGGCGAGATACTATTGATTGATCTATTGATTTATCATGTGGTTATAACTTACTTTAGTTTGTATTGACATGATTGATATATCACAAACTACTTATAGCGATTGCTATACTCCATCACTTTTTGTATCCTTTACTCCTGGTTTAGAGGCTGCTGACTTGCTACAGAAACTGACTTTGGACCCACAGGCGAAAACTTTGGAAATTCCAGAGCCAACCAAAAAGGTTAATATCTGTGTTTGGTGTTGAAATTTTATCTTTATGAATGGCTGCATAGCCTGTATGAGTCTGTAATTCATGAAGTTGATCTTTTCTTGCAGCCATCTGTTGATTCTGGCAATGGGACCAATGGACAGCTTCACTCACGGGATGGGGCATTGACTCCCATTCTACCGGATTTTATTGATCCGTCTATGTGCTATCTTCCTAATGGCTACCCTTCTACTGCATACTATTATGGCGGTAAGTTTATTCTCTGTGGGAATTTTACATAATGGATGTTCTATATCTTATCTAATTAGGACTCAAACTTAATAATAGCTATTAATTGTACATAGCTTAACAATTCCCTTCCTCGAAGCTGGTAATATTTTATTTTTTCTTAACTTTATTTTCTCATTCATTTGCAGGCTATGATGGGACTGGTAGTGAGTGGAAGGATTACACACCATATGTGAATTCAGATGGAGTAGAAATGACACCAGTATGTTCTCTTATGTACTCGGTGTTATGCAGATAATGATTTTTTAGTGTTGCCTGTGATGGAATTTCTAATTTGTTTGTATTCAATGCACTTGTGAACCTTTAAGCCTTTCCTCACCTGTTTTCGATTATTAGCCATGGATTGGTCATACTTCATTTTCTAATCTTGATTCTTATATGCCTTTATTGAACCATATCAGGGAGTTTATGGGGACAATGGGTCGCTAATGTATCACCATGGCTATGGCTATGCTCCTTATGGCCCATATTCTCCTGCTGCTACGCCTGTTCCAACTGTTGGGCATGATGGTCAACTATATGGAGCTCAACACTACCAGTATCCTTCTCCCTATTTCCAGTCAGCAACCAGTGGTCCATATCCTACTCCAGCTGCCTCTGCCAAGGGTGACATATCAGCCTCTGCAGCTGCTGACAAAGCTCCTTTGTCAGTTGCTTCTGCCGATGCAAAACCTAATGGCATTGCAAATGGCGGGAGCGCAAAGAAAAATAGTGGCTCGAATACTGCCAAACCATCATATCAAAATTCATCTTATAGTTATAATGGCACGTATGGACAGGGTGGATTTCCTGGAGGAATTCCTGCTTCTGGTTATCAGGACCAAAGATTTTTATTTGATGGTTCAAGGTCACCAATTCCATGGTTGGACGGTTCCTTCATGTCAGATGGGCAGCCTAGGCCAGTAACTAGCTCTTCTATGACTTCGTCCCTACCAAATGGAAATGGTGTTCCCTCATCAAGGAATCAGAATTTCCATCCTCATCTTATGGTATGTGATAATGTACTACTCTTTTAAGTGTCTTATAGTTTTTTTTTTAAATATTATAGTTGTTCCATTTGTTCTTAACACAGCAGATTACTGTTGTGATAGTGTATCCCTATTGCGCACGTTTATCTCTTGCATTATTTTAAATTGGTTGTAAGGCCCCAATCCTTGACTACAGGGAACACTGTAGGCCTCTTCCCTTCCATCCAGATTTAGAGGGAGGGTAAAGCTTTTTCTTCTCAATCACACTCGAGAGTATTTTACAACAAAAGAAATGTAAATTAGTGCTCAATAAACTATTTGTTCGGTTGTTGGAGTTTTATGATTGTTCAATGTCTTAAATTTAGTTATCATCTTTAGTAACATATTGGAAATTTAAATATTTAACCTGCAGGGTTTGCACCATTCAAGGCCGATGTCTGGTATGAATACAGCCAACGGATACATAAATAGAATTTATCCCAACAAATTATATGGTCAGTATGGAAACACATACAGAACTGGGTTGGGCTATGGATCTAATGGGTATGAGTCACGAACAAATGCTCGTGGTTATATGGCTGTTGATAACAAGTATAAACCCAGGGGAAGAGGAAATGGCTTCTATGGATATGGCAGTGAGAACATGGATGGTTTGAATGAGTTGAACAGGGGACCAAGAGCAAAGAGCTCCAAGAATCAGAACGGTGTATTGTCAGTGGATCCGGCTGTCAATGTGCAAAACACCTTGACTGGAACAGTTGATAGTGAGGAGAAGTCAAGTGTGGCTCCTAATCGAGAACAATATAACAGACCGGATTTCCCTGAGACTTATACTGAAGCAAAGTTCTTTGTTATCAAGTCGTACAGCGAGGATGATATCCATAAGAGCATCAAATACAATGTATGGGCTAGTACACCAAATGGTAACAAGAAGCTGGATGCAGCTTACCAGGATGCTCAGCAGAAGTCTGGAGGCTGCCCTATTTTCCTTTTCTTCTCAGTAAGCATCTGTGCTGAACTTGGGGTTATATCTTGATTTAGTATTTGTAACTTATATTTTTTTTTCCTATTCTTTTGTAGGTGAATACCAGTGGGCAATTTGTCGGTGTCGCGGAGATGGATGGGCCTGTCGATTTCAACAAGCATGTTGAGTACTGGCAGCAGGACAAGTGGATTGGTTGTTTCCCTGTTAAATGGCACATTGTGAAGGATTTACCCAACAGCTTGCTGAAGCACATCATCTTAGAAAACAATGAGAACAAACCTGTTACTAATAGCAGGGATACCCAGGAGGTACACTGTTGCTTAACTGAATGACAGCTATATTTGACCATCTATAGTTATACTGTTCATTTGTATTTTCCATATATTAAAGCTCAAAAAGTTCCCTTTTCAGGTTAAATTGGAGCAGGGGCTTCAAATGCTCAAAATATTCAAGAATCATTCGAGCAAACAATGCGTCTTGGATGATTTTGAATTCTACGAGGATCGCCAAAAGAGAATTCAGGAGAAGAAAGCTAAGCAACAGCAGTTTCAGAAGCAGGTATTTTATTCAATATATTATGTTGTTTAGTTAGGTTAGTTTTTTGAAGGATTTGGGGCCACCATGGAATGCTTTTCTTGTTTAGTGAAAATTATCTTTTTGATGTGCTTGCTTTTTTGTACAGACGCAGGTATGGGAAGGTAACCCAAATGGAGATATTAAATCTAAGTCTTCAGAAGTTGCTTCTAATGTGGTCAAGGAGACTACAGCAGTTCAGACTAATGGGGATGACAACCTTTCCGAGAATAGTTCTCTTGCAAAATCTGATGTCCCCAAAACTGTACATCCTGATGTGGTTGCGAACGGTAGCTAGATTCAGCCATGCTCAAAGCGGTCCATCATCTAATGGGGTGTGCATTTACAGAGATTGCTCTGATCAGAATATATGAAGGTTTAGATCCCCGATGGATTGGGCCGCCTTGTTCAGTGTCTTGCTGCATAAGAAATTATTACTCATTTTCATAAGCCTGTGATAAGAGTCTGAGAGAAGATGTTCTCGTAGTTTGGCAAGGCTGAGATCGACTTCTAGGATTGAACGGAGTAGGGAGTCCCATTTTTCCTTGTGATGGTCTCGCTTCTGTGCCTTTTAGCTTCTAACAAGTTTTCTTGTCCCTAGGGGGTAGGTGGGTTGGTTTTAGACGGGGGTTTATTTTCTTTTTAAATTTTGTTATAGCCTTTTCTCTCTGTCGGTTTGTTCTTTTCCCCTTCCCCTTTTCTCTGGCTGTTACGTCAATTACCTTCGTTTGGCATCACCCTATCTTGTAATCCTAGTTCTACTTGTGTCTGTAAAAGAGAGCTAGAAAGCGAGGTGGGAGAGCATTGCAATATAATAGGTAATTCGTTTTTTATAGTCATCTTGATTGTCATTTCGCTTAACGGCGTTCTCGATGTTCTCTGTGATGCAAATTCTGATTTCATGATAATTTTGGCAAATTGTTGGGATAATTAAAATTAGATCAGATGCAAAAGGGCATTGTTGGCTATGGGGCGGCTGCATTTCACAGAAGCTATATGTACCTGTTCTGGATTACAATGAAACCAAACCTCGCAGAATAATTTGTGCTCAATGCTAAAAAAAACCAATTCAGTATTCACAGTCTCAATTAACTTTCATTTTCCTGTTCACTTATTGCAAAAGTTTGTGGGTGGGTACGTACTATACTCTCTGCAAGCAAACCAGACTCTCAACGCGCTGCTATCATTGTGTACCCAGAACTTTGGCACAGCATCGCAACATAACTAACTTAAAACGCATGGTACAATGATAAAACCAACAAAACATGCACATCAAGAATGGTAAAAGTAAAATTTGTTCAAATCTTATCTCACATTATTTAAGCTTAAAGTAAGAAGCTAACAATCACTAGGGAGTTTGTTAGCTTTTACAACTTGACACACATACCAGATTTCATCAGTGTGCATTATACACTGATTTCAAAGATAGGGGATCGAACAAGACCTCATTACAATTATAATATATCCGAATTCCCATAAGAGCTGATTACTAATCCCCTGAATATTTATAAGTTATAGCCCATGCCAACAAAGGCAACACCATGTTCTCTCCACGCAATCATTCAAGTACGACATCAATCTTCTCAATAGATCTGTAACAAAAGGAAAAGTGAGAAATCCAGCCAAGGTGTACAATTTTCAGAGGAAGATGGGCACGCATTGTTAATTCTGATAGCGCTAAAAATGCATTCATGCGGCCATACTCTTTTTGCTTTTATAGCTTTTCTACTTCTGAAGAAGAAAATCAAATTATACCCACAAGCAAGAAGAACTAAACCCTTCACTGAATTATGATTTGTATTTTGCTAGGGTTTAAATAGATACCTTCCAAGATGCGAACCAGGATACTACCAAAGAGGTGCTAAGTGCTAACAACAATATAACATCTGTTGACTACAGATAATCTTTTCAGGTAATAGTGAAAGCTATTTCTTCTGTCAGGAACCAAACCATTACAAGGACATATCGAAGGTTGGGTCACAAGCAAAAGAGTTATAAATCAAAACCTACAGCTCATAAACTGGGGCTCTTATCCCCTTTTTCCCCACTCTCCACTCTCCAGTCACTAGAAACCTACATATCAAGTAATGAACACAAGTTGCCTACAGAATTCAGTAGGAATTGAAACTATGTTCAACGTATAACAATCAATTTTCGTACCATTGCTGGACTTTACGGAACTCAGTGAGAACCGGGTATATATTCTCAAATGCAGTATATGTCTCGTCTCGGACCTGTAAATAAAATATGCTGGGTATTAAAATATTTAATGGTGTAGATCAGGGCAGTACAGCAAAATAACATGATAATAACATGACAAGGACAGCTATATGTCACACTACCTTTGCTCCTGTGAGAACAATCTTCCCAGAGACAAAAATAAGCAGCACAATCTTTGGTTGTTTCATGCGATATATTAATCCAGGGAACAGTTCTGGTTCATACTGTACCAACAGATGATGTCATCAGTACGATAACAATAATGGGAACAAGGAATTGAGCCAAAATAAGAGCTCCTCCACCCAAGAAAAATCTTAATGCCCTAGCTATATTTTATAATTTTCAATTCGTTCTTCAACTAATGGTGAAATATATAAATAGCCCCGTTGTGCTCGGATCCCGTCGCACTGGCGTTGTCGGCGAGTCGGATTGTTTGGAAATATATACCAATCGAAAGGTAAATTCCATCAAAGGCTAAATACAGGCGAGATACCGATAGCGAACAAGTACCATGAGGGAAAGATGAAAAGAATTTCAAAAAAAGAGTCAAAAAGTGTATGAAATTGTTGGAAGGGAAGTGGATGAGGGTCGGTGATGCGTCCCGACCAGATGTGGAACAGTAGTGAGCACGTCCGCCGATCGACTCGGGACGTGGACCAGCATAAATTGAGGAGCCAAAGCCCAGACAATCGCTATGTCTGTGGAATACCGTCGCCGCCATTGTGGCGGACAAAGTGCGCCTTTAGCGTATTTCAGCATCTGCGTGTTCCCAATGCTGGCATGTGGGCTTCAGTATCGTTAAATTCATTACTAACTTGATAATATCATCATTTAATTCTCAACCATTACTCTATCATCTTACTCGAAGCTTGCATCCACACTTAACTAGGCCTTAGCTTTTTAGAATTATGGTTAAAAGACAACATACTTTTTAGGACAGATATAACATTTATGACACATTTGTCTCCATGTTTACTGTGCCACAATTTCCTTTAAAATTGCCACGTCCCTTAATTCTTGTAAAGACTGACGGTTAAAAGTGATACAAAAAACACAAAACAACTTATTCAATACTTCAGATAGTCCAAATTAAGTTGTATCAAATACCAACCCTTTAATAAATATAACTCTGCTATTTGTTGGACATACCATAAGTAAAATTTCTGAGTATAGAATTTGAAGTGTGCATAACAAGATAACTAAAACTCTAAATTCTGAAATCTACTAGCACATAATAATAATAATAATAATAATAATAATAATAATAATAATAAAAGAGTAAGATACATGACAATTACTGAACAGCTAATATTAGTTCGAACAAAATGATCCTAACCAAAACACCATAAAGCACACATTGAGCTAGTGGACCTGCCATTAATTATCCCGACACTGAAATGTAAAACTAAGCGTACAAATTATAAACTGGCATTGAATAACTTACACTTGAAAAGGCACCATGAGCATATGCAAGACCTTCAAGTCTAATGGGAAATTTGACATCACATGAGCCAACTATATTTTGAATCTTGAAATCCTACAAGATAATGAAGGCATAACGTGAAACAGAATAGTGTAGAAGTGTCACTTCATAAACACCAGCTCATTGAGTGCCAAGGCACCGGTGTGTTTCTTTTGGATCAATGGGTAAGAGCTATAATTACCTTAAATTTCGCTGGAAAACCAAGCTTTTGAATAATTCTGGCATACTGAAAAGAATAGAACACGTGCATACAAGAAATACTTAACAATGCAAGGAAAAATTAGTCTCGTGAAAATTGACATCTTGGCAAATGGCAGCAATTTCAAATTCAAAAATTAGCAGAAAATCATCAGTCAACAAAATCCAAGGTTCTATAAACATTATTTTCAACACCACCTAGTAAATAAGCTGAATCTGACATTCTAAGAGCAATTAGAACAGACAACTTATTTCATTCATGATATATTATACCTTCCTAGCTGCCAATTTTGACTGTTGTTCACTCTTGGCTCCTGTACAAACCTGAAGCAGCATTTAAATAATTGTTAATGAGAAAGACCAGTCTAGTGCTACTCAATGGCAGACTGAATTTGACTATGATTGAGATCAAGGGCAGATGAACAAATGAGGAAGAAAAACATCAGAACAAATTGGTATAAACAAAACATAAGTAGGCTATAAAAAGAAATCAAAAAGAACATAGTGCAGGGTTCCAACTGTGCAAAACATTATAGAAAAATATTTAGTTCTTACCATCTTCCCAGAAGCAAAAATTAGTGCCGTTGTTTTGGGCTCTCTAATCCTCATGATCACTGCAGCGAAACGCTGAAAACAAAGAAAGCCCAAG
The DNA here is from genome assembly GCA_903798385.1 of Fraxinus cuspidata. Taxonomy (NCBI): domain Eukaryota; kingdom Viridiplantae; phylum Streptophyta; class Magnoliopsida; order Lamiales; family Oleaceae; genus Fraxinus; species Fraxinus cuspidata. The sequence continues at coordinate 49,088 of CAIGRP010131759.1, forward strand.
TATTAACCATATGTAGTAGTCAAAAATGATCAACAGTTGGCAAAGCAAGTCAGCTAAAACAACGATTGCAAACATAAAGGAAGAGGCTAAAAGAAATATTTAAAAAGGCCCAATCAGGTACTAGGAGTTCTATTTCTGTGAGGCAAGGCATAGTTCTTGACACAAACCAATAAAATTATTCAAAGGAATATAGAAGCACACAAACATGCTTACAAAAAATTGTAAACCATCTTGAAAATCCATAATAAAATAATTTAACAAAATTAATAGTCCAACAAAAAAAAAAGTAAAATAGAATGACAAAGTAGCAAATAATAATCTCTCAAGTTGGTAATAACATGACAAAATCTTAATCTATAACTAAAAGTAGAGATGGTGTATAAATCTCTTAAAGTGTCACAACTAGTACAAACTTTAAAAGAATCTTTTATTTGATTCCTGACCATACATCACTATCAATTTTTTCTCATTCTTTCTTATCATCCTCCACTTGTAACGTTGCTTTCTCCTTCCCCTTCTTTCCTCCTCCTCCATCCGTGTAAAGGCATAACAAAACACAATAAAAGCATCCATAAAAGGTACTAGGCTATAAAAATGCCCAAAAGGACAAACATAAGCAAGCACACACCTTGTCCACCTTAGCGTAAGCCTCACTAGTGGCGCTCGAAGGTAGGTTTTGAAAGCTTTATAACAGCCTACCAAGAGGCAGAATTCTAGAGGTAAGCCTCAAAAGCTTTTTTAAACAGTCGCTAACAACCTTTGTTCCATAACCTTAATAGCATTGGATATTAATAGATCCATTTCACTCATTATAAGAAAAATAAAAATAAACATCAAATCAATTCATTTTTGCCCTGAACTTTCCCATCACCAATACAATGTTGATGTTGTTTATATTTTGTTAGCAAAGTCTGGCAGCCAAACATCAAGCAAAAGTTATCTTGAGGGAATTGTGTAACAAAAAATCACATAACTAAATGTGACAAGCACGTGTAAAAAAAATAAAAATAAATAGGAAGTAAAAATGTAGTCATTGATAATACTAGATATATTGCACGAGAAGATGTAAGAAATGATCAACAAACAAGTAAAGAAGGCTTAACATGTGAACAACATACCTTGGGGTTGTATTCTGCATTACGAGCTTGCAATGCAATAGCTTTAAGATCCAACTTGCAGTCCAAATTGACAGTCGACACAATATTCCTGCATGTACAAAATAACCATCATATTTTGTAGTTAAAGATTGACAAAATGACCTTGAAAACCAAGATATGTGTAGTGCATCATTCCTGGAATTTGAGTTCCTTTTAACACAAAGTGCTGCAATTCATCTAGTTGTACCAATAATTCATCTTGACCAAAAAAAGGAAAAAAAGAAAAGAAAACACTGAATATTCTCTAATTGCACGTGCAAAAAGGCAATCCCCAATTTCTCGCGTGTATTGTTACAATCCATTAGCTTGATTCAAGAATTAGCGAACAAATGCGCTAGTATTTCATGTTTATAAACATGTGTATTAGCTTGTTTCTTCCATTTAAGATCCTACATGATAAATAACCAACCTCTTGACAACACATACACAAGTATTTCTGGAGAATTTCTGGAGACAGTACACTTACATAATGCACACGAATTTAATTCATACTGGAAATAGAAGTTTAGCATTTAAGCTAAATGTAACAGCGGAAGAATAAAGGAATTAGAAGTCGTACTGGAGTGTAGGAACAATTCCAGATGGATGCTTGGAGAGATCCACAGGTTGGCTCCCTTCCAACCCTTGAGGATCTGCCATCAAATCACTAGTTTTCTTTAGATCCTTCTTCTCTAAACCCTGTTTACCGCTTCCACAGAATACCTTAATAAATTTTTACAGGAGAACAGATAACCCCAATCAATACCATCCTCGGAAAGAACCAAGGGAAAAAAATTATTAGCCTTTGACCCATCATTTCCAACTATCCCTATTTGCTCATTTTTAAATAAAAAAATAAAATGGAAATAATGAGACATAATTCAATCTTTAATCAGAAAACCCATTCAATTAGATTCCAAAAAATAAAAATAAAAATAAAAATTAATAATGTTAAATCTACAAACTATTAAACACCTGAACAGAAAGGGAAAAAAAATTGAAGATCGACACCGGCAAAAAAAAAAAAGAGCCAAAAAGGAAAAAATTTAACAAAGAAAGTAAAAATCGGACCTTTTGGATGAGAAATTGATAGATGAATCGTCTGTGTGTTGGTTAATTGAATAAAAAAATTAGTAGCGCAGGAATTAGAGCGGTAAGAATTTGAAAGAGGAAGCTTTTATATGTATAAAAGGATTTATAGGGAGAGAAGGGATTGGAAGAGAGTATGTGAAGGGGGAAAGAGGAGATGTGAGAGGTCTGGATATGGGGATGTCAAGGGTTGATATCGGAATGTGATTTACCCGAACAGACCTCCAGTTTTGGTATAGTCAACGCTTTGTGAAGGGTATCTTCGTCATACAATTTTTTCCAGTGGTTTGTTAGGTCCAATTCTCATGACCAATAATGCTTCGACGCGTGCCTCCTCTTTCTTTTTCAATTTCCTCTTTTTTCAACGCATGTACATTTTCTTTTATAAAAACACGTCCCCCAATTTTAAGCCAAACGTTATTTTAGTCATTAAACTTTTTTATTTCATACTAATCATTAAAGGCCCAATTGTGATTATTGCTAACTTTCATATTTTCCACGTAAGAAAATATATACATAACTCATGGAATTGTCATAGATTTAAGCGACACATTTCAATAACTCGACTTTCATGTTAAAAGTGCCACTAACGGAGCAAACTATTCAAGAAAAACAAATTATCTACCAAGTAGGAAATGGCATTAAAATTTGTGATTGAACCGTTTTTGACAACCAAACAAAATTTGAACTGTAGTAAAACGAATCTGGCAGAAACTTGGGTGACTCCAAAGTGTTCTTAATCTGGATTTATCTACAAGAATTCTCCACTTTAAAATTTTTATTTTGACGTCATAAGCTATTTGGCCCTAACCCGCCAAACTTGGTCTTAAGGCTTATTAGCTAACAAAAAAATGTCGATTCTGATTCGTTCTACTTCTCACACTTTTGCACTTCAGGTTCATGATATCACAGGGACCTCCATTATAAGATCTTAAGACCAACTACCACTTGAAAAATTAGATGTCAATTTATATTTGACGATTAATTTAATTATTAATTAAGTGAAAGCAAACAAAATTTATTTTCGATGGTCTGAAAATTTTAGAGAGAAGTTGGTTGAAATCATCTAACAAAGTAATTTGGTTTTATATTCTTTGATTCTCGTTACATGATATAGCCATTGTAATTTCAGATCATAATGTCTTTGAACTTTAAGGAGACGGTCGTAATATAACGTGTTTTTGACACACTTGTATTTTAGTTCGAGAATTCAATACCACATTCCATTTAAATGTGGAACACTTTTGCATCAATTTGAGTACCTGTGTGTGTTGCATTGGCTTTAAAATACTCGTAGTGATAAGGAGTCTAGCACTAGTCTATTAACATGGTCATTGACTTCGAATGGGTGCAAAGAATAGCAACCATAAAAATAAAAAGAACGAGAAGAAGAACCTCATCACAAATTTTATTTTAAATTTAAAAAATATATACACAATAGTAAGTAAATACTTTTAGCTGTTTAACACAAGACCTTGTAGATCTCTTTATGGCAAATGTTTTACAGGAAATACAAAGGCCAAAGATTTCAAGTCTCAACTCTAATTTATTTATTTTAAGCCCGTCTGTTTTCCATTTTCCGTGCAAAAACAGAAAAAATGTGATCGTTGTCTTTGAAAAGTGACAGTTGCTATGAGGAGCAAGTCAAAAATTGAAGTTGTTGGCGGTCCACACTAACAATTGGATTTCTTCTATAAATGAGAAATTAACGAGAAAGCTTCTATTTGTTTCCAATTAATTCCTCATTTGTAAAAAAAAATTTAACCATTAGTATACCCCACCCAACCACAACATTTGATTTGCTCCTTACATATTTTCAATCGCAACGGTCGCGTTTCAAAAGTAAAAGACACGTTTTTTTCTATTTTTGCAAGAAACAAACAAAGGTTATAAACTAAAAGTATCTCTTTAGTCTTTGGAATTCGAATAACTGTTAAAAATAGCCTCAGAGATCTTGGTGGAAATGAATCATCAGATGGGATTAATCCCATCAGGAGTAGCAAATATTTTCTGACATCATCGGCCGCTAAAACCAGTTTTTCGAATATAAAATATTATAAAAATAAATTGTATTTGCAGAAACAGGAAATCAATACATTTTGACATAAAAACAAGTTTCAAAAATTGAAAAGAAGTTAATTTGGAGAAATTGGGGGTAATGAATAACGACGATGAAGAGTCAGAAGTAGCTGGTTATTGAAATCATGGATTTGATCAGTGGGAATCCGTCTATTTTCTCCATCATCCCCAATCACCGCCACCATCATCATCAACGCCCCAATTAAACAAACAGATAATGAAATAACATAAATCAACGGAATATTAAAAAAAATAAAAAGGCATTCAAACAATTAAGTAACTGCAAGTGAATGCTTCTGATTCATAAATATTGATTCGAAAAATGAAATCTATCAAAACTAGAAAAGTGATTAAAAGGAGTTGATTATGTAAGCTCTCGAAGGGGAGACGATATGAGAATTGAGAACGGCCACGTTTATTAATAAAGGGAAACTTTGATTTGATGGGAATTTTTAGGGTTTTGTATCATTGACTGCTGGGCTGGGCCTTGTAACAAAGAAGAAAGGGAAATTTACCCATATAAGCCCATAAACGAAAATAATTCTAGAAATATTTTGTTTTATAATCTCAAAATTACTATATATTCTACAAAAATAGATAAAAATACTTCAATATCTCAATTTCGTTATTTTAGGTTTTAATTATTAGACTCAGATGATTATTAAATTAGTTAAATTAGATTCTAATTAAAAATTTATTTATGAATTGGAATATTATAAATTCTTTAAACTTTTTCTTTTTTTAAAAAAATAAATATAAGTTTTTTGTAGTTAATATTTATCTAGAAAAACTGAAAAACTAATTATTAAATGAACTGAAAAACTGATTATTAAATGAACTGAAAAACTGAAAATAAACTGAAAACAGCAAAAAGAACATGTCATATGGCTTCGAGGAATTACAATGGAAAATGGAAAAATTGCAAGATAAAATCAAAATGAAGATAAATCCAGGCAAATTACATGCGTGATTTTAGTAGGCTAAGAAAGGAATATTTTGAGGTGATTCGTGGACTTCCGTATGCTCGAGCATGAATTGTGGGATTGGGTTTATTTTATGTTTTTCTCTTTTTACTTTTTGAAGTTAGTATTTTTGAAATAAAAAATATATTAGGTAGTAGAGAGTTTTTTAATATAATTAGTGTAATTTTTATTGGAATGCAGAATAAGAATTATATAAAAATTAATAAAATTATTTAATTCAAGAAACAAGACCGTTTAAATGTTTACGTATATATTATATCAAGAATAAATTACTCAAATTTTTATCTAATTTCGATGAGTTATTATTGAATTAAATCTAAATCTCGAATTTTGAAAAAAAAATTATCACGAACTTTCAACTTTTATTTCAAGAACTTGATGTTTCCAGCCTTCAAATTTTCTATGATATTCTTCAAAGTTAGAACTATATCAGTGCGTTAGCCCCTTTTTTTAATTAAATTAGAAAAATTTCCGCATTGAACAGATGAAGAGGAAAAGAGTAATGCTGTGGGTGCATAGCACTACACATAAAGGTTGACATAATTGACAAATGACGCACATGTACCCACAGGCGGCCCCCTATTCATTTGTCAATTATGTCAAATGGGCACAGGCGCTCCCCAATAGGGGGCCGTCATTTGTCAATTATATCAAATGTTTATGTACATATAGCATATTCCAAGTTCCATATGATCTCTACTTTTAATAATAATAATAATAAAAGGGTTCTAATCTATGTATAATAAGAATTCTAAATAAAATTCAAAATGGGTCTCAATTGAAATCCAAGTAGGGGTTAGTTAAAGTTCAAATTCAATTAGTTAATATTTTATTTAATTATACGTGTTGTCCTAGAACTTTAAGTACAATTACAACTAAACTGACAACTTTCATCACAATTACATTTATGTCTAAATTTTATAATAATTGTATTTAAGTCTAAAAAATTTATAGTAATTGTAATTAAGTCTCAATACTTTAGAGAGTTACCATATCAACTTAATCGAACATATATTATTTAAGCTTCAATTAATTAGATCAAGTCTTATAAATCATGGATCACTCAATCTAATTATTAGTTATTGTTTTTTTTATACTAAAAGCAAAAGTCTGCACTTTGCGAACATGTAAAATAATGCTATTTAGCATTTGGAACACCAGTTTAGATCGCTACATTTTATAGATTTAACTAAATGAGTCATGCGACTTTGTATTTAAATAAATCTATTATTTAACTGTCATATAATTGCCACCTAGTTTAGTACTTATCACTAATTGATGAATATCATTACTCAAATATATAAGATGACAAAAGCTAATAAATCCGTAATACTTTCTGTAACATGTCATCAATAGACATTGAGTTCACATTTTAATCATTTAATAGAAAAATATTTAAATAGTCACTCCACCCTTTTGTGAGATGATTTCTGACATGAATTTATGCTATCTACTTTGCTCTTTTTAAGCTCCCAATTCACTAAGATATTTGACAAATCAAATTGATCTCACCTACAGATAAATCAAATAACTATTAAAGTCATGAAAACATATACACGACCCTATCAAGATATTTAAATAGTCACTCTACCATTTTGTGAGATGATTTCTGACATGAATTTATGTTATTTATTTTGCTCTTTTTAAGCTCCCAACTCACTAAGATATTTGACAAATCAAATTGATATGATAAATCAAATAACTATTAAAGTCATGAAAACATATACACGACCCTAGCAAGATATTTAGATGAAATATTTGACGACCAAGTGTAATTTAATTCTCCGTATAATCATAGTGTATGGTTCAATACACTTAAAGTGTACTAGTATCACTTTTAATTATTTTTACAATAAGGACAAATGACAAACTTCAATGAGTCAATCAATACTACAATATTTCAGTACGAGGTATCAACTCGTTTACACTGATTATGAACAAATTAATTATGATCAAAATATAAATTGTGTCACTTGTACTTTTGATGGACATACCCAACTTATATTATCGTAAGTAAAATATACACCTTAATTTGCAAGTTCATTAATAAATAAATAAACTCGCAAATTATTAATTATAAAATATTTTCTTATCACAACAAAATATATTATATGGAGTCATGGACCCACAAACCAACAATCTTCACCAAGAGTCATAATAACTAATAAGTTTGTAAGCCCAACCAAAGGCAATAAGAAGAAAATGAAGCAACAAATAGAGCCGATCCCATTACAAAGTACATTGTTCTCTTTCTTATTTCAAATCATACATTTTTCAATAAAATAATATTACACGCAAACCCAAATTTTTTTTTTAACCACACATCCTTCATCAAATCACTATTCCAAATGCATTTTTTGCAACAAAAAAAAAAGTAGGACTCAAACAGGCTAAAAATTAAGGGTGTATACCTTCCGAAGTCCCAATATTTCACAAGGATGGCAGCCACGTTGCAAACCTCTCATTTATAGTACTGATCATATTCTCAAACTTTTAAAATTATAGAGGTATCCCCACCTAACGAAAATGTATGTTTAGACAAAATGTCCATAGGATGTGCAACTAAAAAAGGTAAAATTTTCTATTAAAGAGTTCAATTATTCCGATGAACAAACGATGATTATTCAACTTATATTATATGTTGCTCTTTTTCAAACAGTTTTATCCTTCAGGTCAGACATCATGTGCAACACACATGGCTATTTAAATCTACCTACAAGATTGAGGTTGACTATAGGTACTCCTCAGAATCAAGTAATTAACTAAACTTGTTAACATTGATCACTGTCTACCAAGAAACACCACACTCAAATATCCTATTAGCACTAGCAGAAGTGTATCCCATTTATCCTTATATTTACATACTAGAATGTATCTCACTTAATTGTAACGAGGGAGTTTGAGTCCCCATCACCTTTTTTGCAAGCACAAATTATCAATGCCAAGCAATGTTGGAGGAGCCCGACCACCAACCTTGGGCTTGGAATTGATCATTGATGCATTACTCTTTCGTTGGACAAACATGTATACATAGGTGCATATATCATCATTTTTTCAGATATTTATATTGCAAACTAATATAGTTGTACTTGTCTGTTTTTCGGATGATAAATACAGCCTATTATGTCCTAGAAGAAGCATTCCATGTATTAATTAACACCTATAACCTCTTGAATCACCGTAGATTTTATCAGACACAAAATCCAGCTCTCTAGATATATATTTGAAATCCATCAGAACTGCTGAGTGATTGTTAATGCATTTTGACTTTGGTCGAGTTCTCTACTCATGGATATGCAATAGAGCTGAACACGAAAGAAAAACAATTATGTCTTGGAGATCTTCCAGATATTAGCATTCCATTGTTGCTTAAGCGAAAGAGAGTTTACCTTGATGCTTCTCACTTATTAACTCAACTTATTACAGTCTGTGATCTTCAATTCCTGAGCATTAACATTCCCTTTGACATCTTTCATGAAAGTCCTCAGGCAACCATTGATTACACGTGGCGCTTCCCCATCACAGAACCGCTTTGCAAGGTCAACAGCCTTCAAGAAAGTCAAATATGTTCAACATACACGTTATCAACCCATAATAAAAGAGAAGCAAGGACCATGGAAAAGAAAAAAAGAAGGTGGTCTCGACTCAAATCAGCTGGAGGGAGATGGCTAAGATACCTTCCAGGCACTACCATATTAAGGGATTCGCTGGTTCTCACAGTGGTAAGCATAAGACTTGAGTTTGTGCACCGGAGTTGTCTGAATGCATCAGTAAAATTTCAAAAAGATCAAAGAAAGCAGAAACCTCGTTTATGACTATCTGGTGCCGCGTCCCTAGCACTGCTATTTCAGACATAGCTAAGTGAAGAATTGAAATCTCCAGAATCCTACCAGCTGGTTCATCCTAAGCAAAAGAACCCCGGAAAAAAAAAATCCCATCATGATGGGTTATCAATATTTCAATAATCTTCATAATAACTTTGAGATATATTATCATTGAAATGGAAGATCACTATTCTGGAGTGAGCCAGTATTCTCAAGTAAACATCTAAAGGTTATTGAACCGCATAGACATCACATTCAAGTGGATTATGATAGATGATTAAATATCCACACCAACTCCAAAAGAATTGCAGCCCATAATTGGAGGAAGGGGGCAGCATATGGATATTTTTAAATAATATTCACACAGAATAAAATAGATACCAAGAAGAAAAACAGAGGACCATATTCAGGAACAACATGCTCAAAGCCTCAAGATAAGTAAAATTGGTGTGACTAGCACTCACCAATTTGGTATCTCCTTCATCCACTGTAATGCCCGAAAATTTTATAGAATAAAATTTATTTGCTCTATATGCTATATTTTTATAGTTTGAAAAGTTGAGGGACTAAAGTGAAATATGTTTTAAATCCTTATATTTTTGGGTCAATAATTAAATTTTGATAGAGAGTGTTTTAGTATATTAATATTGGGTTCGTTGGGTAGTTCGTATTAAATAATGCATTATGGACTCGAGAAAAAGTTGTTATAGATAAAACCACATTAAGTTGGACCCAATTGAAAGAAAACAAGGATAAATAGAATTTTAAATAATTAATAACCTAAGTCAAATTCTATCCTTGCTGCAATGTGTGTGTATGGATGACTAGAGTTGAAATCATTAGTTGTTTTGAAAGAGATAAATTCTAATCTTATTTTAGTTAAAACTCTACTTCATTTCCGACCGTGTATTCTGAGGTAAATGGGACTAAGGATATGTTTAAGCCATATTATTTTGAAAAAATGTATTTTGGAATAATAGATTGATGGAGAATGTGTAGTTGAAAAATAAGGAAAAATTATTGATATGATGTAAAATATTATTTTATTGAAGAATGTGTAGTTAAAAGTGAGTAGAAAAATGAGAATGAAAATTTTTAAGTGGCTCAAACAGGGGCTAAATGTGTCCTATGAAAAAAATTCAATTATATGATTGGTATTGGTTGACTAGTATATATTGAAAACCATTGTAAAGCTTTTACACACACAAATACATTTATACACATACAGCGGCAGAGAGAGAGAATAGTGTTGGAAATCAGAAAGCTTGCATACATCAAATATTATTGTCAGTAAATACACTTTCACCAAAGCAGAGAAAAAGATTTGGAACGTGTAATCATATTTTCTTTCAAAAAATTCGTTTGATCTATCAGGGTAAGATTTTGTGCAAGTGGTTCGTTTCCTTATAATTTTATATTCAATAATTTATGCATGAATTTTCAGTGACCTTCGGGTTTAGGTTCTTTATTAAGAGATATGAAATCTTACAGGAATTTAAGGTGACCTAAGAAGGGTGTGTTGCTTGCTCACCGATATACTCCATGAGAGAAGAGTGGTGTGAAGTGTCTATTTAATTGTTATATAATTGTGTATGAAAACTGCACGTATCTTATTGAGATTTTTTAATACTCACTCTTACAAAAAAAATTAATATTAGTTCGGGTCGATTGAAACTGTGATGGAATGGTGATGCGGCCGCCGATGATTCGAAAAAAAAAAGCATTAAGTTTTCTATATTTCAATTGATTAATTAGCTTTCATTTACGTTCAATAACATGTCTATTTAATAGTTAATTGATTATGTTTAAAGATACAATTTCCATGTTTATTAAAGAAATTTATTTTATCGTTCCAGCTTTATTACAAAAATATTTTTTAGTAACATTTCAAGATTTATGAAAGTTTGGGGTGTTACATAAAGTTTGGGGTGTTACATCCACCCTACTCACATATCAAAAGGTGTGAAAAGAAATATCAAAAGATGTTATGTAATTGTGTATAGAAACTGTACGTATATTACTGAGATTTTTTTAATACTCACTCTTACAAAAAATATCATATTAGTTCAGGTCAATTGAAACTGTGGCGGAATGGTAATGCTGACTGTCAACGATTCAAAAAACAAAAAGCATTGAGTTTTCTATCTTTCAATTGATTAATTAACTTTCATTTACGTTCAATGACATGTCTATTTAATAGTTAGTTGATTATGTTTAAAGATACAATTTCCATGTTTATTAAAGAATTTTATTTTATCGTTCCACCTTTAATACAAAGAAATTTTTAGTGACATTTCAAGATTTATGAAAATTTGGAGTGTTAAAAGGTGTGAAAAGAAATGTCAAAATCATACGGTCTTCTCCCCTGGATAGCATAGGACTCACTTCCAAGTGTGCCTATTCTATATTAGAGTTTTGTATGTTTATCATCGATGTTATATACTTATATTGATCTAGAAGAGGTTTATTTTCTCCCTCTTCGCTGTTTTTTTGTTATTAAACATTTGGAAAGTCTATCGTTACAATACTACAACTTCCGTGTAGGACCCACATACAGGACCGAAATAAATTTCCATTAACATACCAGAGAAGTTACACAGCTGGTAGTATAAAGCACAAGATCATGAAATAATTGAATAACAGATGGTCTATTCAGTAAACAAACATGATAAAATTATTGATTCTAATATAAAACAGTTTTATTGCAGGTGAGAGGAACTGTCTAAATACAA